>OZ004722.1:1514800-1587377 GCA_963924515.1 Vespertilio murinus
CAGCCCCCCCAGACCCACCTCCCTGCCTCCCAGCCCCCCCAGACCCCCACCCTGTCCCCTCCCAGATCCCCCAGACCCCCCACCCTGTCCCCCAGCCCCCAGACCCCCCACCGTCTCCCAGCCCCCAGACCCCCACCCTGTCTCCCAGCCCCCCAGACCCCCCACCCTGTCTCCCAGCCCCCCCAGACCCCCACCCTGTCCCCCAGCCCCCAGACCCCCCACTGTCTCCCAGCCCCCCAGACCCCCCACCGTCTCCCCAGCCCCCCCAGACCCCCCACCCTGTCTCCCAGCCCCCCAGACCCACCACCCTGTCTCCCAGCCCCCCCAGACCCACCTCCATGCCTCCCAGCCCCCCCAGACCCCCACCCTGTCTCCCAGCCCCCCCAGACCCACCTCCATGCCTCCCAGCCCCCCAGACCCCCCACCCTGTCCCCCAGCCCCCCCAGACCCCCCACCCTGTCTCCCAGATCCCCCCAGACCCCCCCACCCTGTCTCCCAGCCCCCCCAGACCCACCACCCTGTCTCCCAGCCCCCCCAGACCCACCACCCTGTCTCCCAGTCCCCCCAGACCCCCCACCCTGTCCCCCAGCCCCCCCAGACCCCCCACCCTGTCTCCCAGATCCCCCCAGACCCCCCACCCTGTCCCCCAGCCCCCCAGACCCCCCACCGTCTCCCAGCCCCCCAGACCCCCCACCCTGTCTCCCAGCCCCCCAGACCCCCCACCCTGTCCCCCAGCCCCCCAGACCCCCCACCCTGTCTCCCAGCCCCCCCCAGACCCCCCACCCTGTCCCCCAGCCCCCCAGACCCCCCACCGTCTCCCAGCCCCCCAGACCCCCACCGTCTCCCAGCCCCCCAGCCCCCCCACCCTGTCTCCCAGCCCCCCCACCCTGTCCCCCAGCCCCCCCAGACCCCCTACCCTGTCTCCCAGCCCCCCAGACCCCCCACCGTCTCCCAGCCCCCCCAGACCCCACCCTGTCTCCCAGCCCCCCCAGACCCCCCACCCTGTCTCCCAGCCCCCCCAGACCCCCCCCCCCCGTCTCCCAGGCCGCAGAGAGGACCACGGGGTCACACGGCTGACTCGGAGGAACAAGCAAAACCCACATGGCCGAAACCAGCGTGGCTCAGTGGATAGAGCGTCGGTCTGCGGAATGAAGGGTCCCGGGTTCGATTCCGGTCAAGGGCATGGACCTTGGTTGCGGGCACATCCCCAGTGGGGGGCGTGCAGGAGGCAGCTGATGGATGTTTCTCTCTTGTCGACGTTTCTAACTCTCTGTCCCTCTCCCTTCCTCTCTGTAAAAAATCAACAAAATATATATATTTTTTAAAAAGAATAACCCACACACTCCACCGGGAAAAGTGCATTTGAAGTTTAGACTTAAAATATATATATAAATTTTATTATTTTTTAAAGTGTTTCTGTTGATGTCAGAGAGGAAGAAGATGGAGAGAGAGAAACATCCATGATGAGAGAGAATCCTGGATCAGCTGCCTCCTGCACGCCCCCCACTGGAGATCGAGCCCACAACAAGTCGGGCACGTGCCCTTGACCAGAATCGAACCCGGGACCCTTCAGTCTGCAGGCTGATGGTCTACCCACTGAGAGCAACACGGGCCCGGCTTGAATATATTTTAGGAGAGAGAGAGAATCATGGATCGGCTGCCTCCTGCACGCCCCCCACTGGGGACGGAGCCCGCCACCCGGGCCTGTGGCCTTGCCCGGGAATCGAACCCTGACCTCCTGGTTCCTAGGTCGACGCTCCACCACTGAGCCATACCAGCTGGGCACAGTTTAAAATACTTTTTTAATTTATTTGTTTTAGGGACGAGGGAGAGAGAGAGAGAGAAAGAGAGAGAGAGAGACATCCATCTGCAGCCCTGGCTGGTGTAGCTCAGTGGATAGAGCGTCGGCCTGTGGACTGAAGGGTCCCCGGGTTCGATTCCGGTCAAGGACGCGGACCTCAGTTACAGGCTCAATCCCGGGCCCGGGTCGGGGAGCGTGCAGGAAGCAACCCCCGATGTGTCTTTCTCTCTCTGTCTCTCCCTTCAGCTCTCTCTAGAAATCAATGGGAAAAAATACCCTCGGGTGAGGATGAAACAAAAAAAGGGGGGGATTGTGGCAGGTGCCCCGGGGGCACCCGGACCTCTCAGTGTGGGCGAGGGCGCCACAGCTCCTGCTGGGTGAGGGGCGGAGCCAAGCTGAGCCCCGCCCTCGGCCCCAGGCCCCGGTTCGAGGCGACCCCACACTCACCTGCGCCAGGTCGTAGGAGGACAGCCCGTCTCGCTGGTGGACCTCCAGCTCGGCCTGCTGCTGCTGGAGCTGCCTGCGGGCGGGGGGGGGGGGCGGTCACTATTGGGGGGGGGTCCCCCAGTACAGGGGGGGGTGGTGGTGCGGGGATGGCCGGTCTCCAATGTTCATTCATTTTTTAAACACACGGAGGGCCAGAGGATGATGGTCTCTGAACGCATGATGATCTGGCCACTCCGTGTGTGTGTGTGTGTGTGTGTGTGTGTGTGTGTGTGTGTGTTAGAGGCCCGGTGCATGCATTCGTGCATGGGTGGGGTCCGGCCAGCCTGGCCAGGGGGAGGGGACATGGGCGGCTGGCCGGCCTGCCAGCTGGTCGCACGCCTGGTCGAGGGGGCCGTGTGCACATGAGCCTTTTATGATAGAGCAGTGGTTCTCATCCTTCCTAACGCCGAGAGCATTTATTTACCGTATTTGCCGGCGTATAAGACGATTTTTTGGCCCTGAAAAATATGCCTCCAAGTGGGGGTAGTCTTATACGGCGAGTATATAACAAACTCTGTATTTTTAGTGGAAATGTTAGGGGGTCGTCTTATACGCCCAGTCGTCTTATAGCCGGCAAATACGGTATTTTTCAGGGCCAAAATCGTCTTATACGCCGGCAAATACGGTATTTTATTTTTTAAAATATATTTTAATGATTTTTTTACAGAGAGGAAGAGAGAGAAATAGAGAGTTAGAAACATTGATGAGAGAGAAACATCCATCAGCTGCCTCCTGCACGCCCCCCACTGGGGATGTGCCCGCAACCGAGGTCCATGCCCTTGACCGGAATCGAACCCGGGACCCTTCCGTCTGCAGGCCGAGGCTCTATCCACTGAGCCACCCCGGTTTCGGTGAGAGCAAACCCTTTGGCACAACTCTGCTGGGTTGGTGGCCCCCCCAGCCGTAACATTTTATCTCCGTTGCTGCGTGACAGCTGTCGTTTTGCATGTGTTAACGAACCGTAATGTGAATGTCTGTGTTTCTCCGGGTGAATATCTGTGTTTTGCTGGCAGCACGCACCCTGTGGGCTGAGGACTGCTGCTGCGGAGCAGGCTGACAGCTACCAAGTAGCGGCGAGGAGACTTTTTTTTATGGCTGGGAGCCGAAGCCGGTGTGGCTCAGTGGATAGAGCGTCGGCCTGCAGACTGAGAGGTCCCGGGTTCGATTCCGGTCAAGGGCATGTGCCTTGGTTGCGGGCACATCCCCGGTGGGGGGCGTGCAAGAGGCAGCTGGTGGGTGTTTCTCTCTCATCCATATTTCTAACTCTCTATCCCCTTCCTCTCTGCAAATAAAATCAATTTTAAAAAAAAGACTTTTACGGCTGGGGGTCACCGCCACAGGAGGAGCTGTACCAAAGGGTCAGGAGGGGAAGTGGGGGGAAGGGGGGGGTTGAGCGTCGACCTGGGAACCAGGAGGCCAGGGTTCGATTCCCGGTCAGGGCACGTGCCCGGGTCGGGGGCTCCATCCCCAGTGGGGGGTGTGCAGGAGGCGGCCGATGGATAGGGGGGAGCAGCAGAGACCCCGGGGGTACCGTGGGCTCAGGGGGACCCAGAGCCCAGCATCACCCTCAGGGGGTGGGAGGCGGACAGGCCCGGGCACCCGGGGTCCACTGAGGCGGCGTCCTCCCAGGCCTGGGGCCTGTGGACCTGCCAGAGGGGGGGCTGAGAGGAGAGACCCACGTCCCAGGTCCCTGGGGGCGCCTGCAGGGGGGTTAGGAGGGGTGCCCACGTCCCAGGTCCCTGGGGGCGCCTGCAGGGGGGGCAGGTGGGGTGCCCACGTCCCAGGTCCCTGGGGCGCCTGCAGGGGGGGCAGGTGGGGTGCCCACGTCCCAGGTCCCTGGGGGCGTCTGCTCAGGGGGGACAGGTGGGGTGCCCACGTCTCAGGTCCCTGGGGGCGTCTGCACAGGGGGGGCAGGTGGGATGCCCACGTCCCAGGTCCCTGGGGGCGTCTGCACAGGGGGGGGGCAGGTGGGGGTGCCCATGTCTCAGGTCCCTGGGGGCGTCTGCACAGGGGGGGCAGGTGGGGTGCCTGCATCCCAGGTCCCTGGGGGCGCCTGCAGGAGGGGACAGGGGGGTGCCCACATTCCAGGTCCCTGGGGGCGCCTGCAGGGGGGCAGGGGGGGTGCCCACGTCCCAGGTCCCTGGGGGTGCCTGCAGGGGGGGAAGGTGGGGTGCCCACGTCCCAGGTCCCTGGGGGCGTCTGCACAGGGGGGGACAGAGGGGGTGCCCACGTCCCAGGTCCCTGGGGGCGCCTGCAGGGGGTGGGACAGGAGGGGTGCCCATGTCCCAGGTCCCTGGGGGGCGTCTGCACAGGGGGGGGCAGAGGGGGTGCCCATGTCCCAGGTCCCTGGGGGCGCCTGCAGGGGGGGGGAATTTGGGGGGGTGGGGGGGCCCCGGGGCGGGCACGCACTTGACGTTGGTGTTGGTGCAGATGAGGTACTCGATCTCGTCCGAGTACGGGTTCTGGAAGGTGAAGCTGCTGGTGCGCAGCAGCAGCCACTCGCGGTTCTTGGTGCGGAAGCGGAACATGACGGACAGCACCTGGCCCTTGAGCTTCACCACCTGCCGGCGGAGGGGCGGGGTCAGCGGGAGGGAGGGGCGGGGCCAGCGGGAGGGAGGGGCGGGGCCAGCGGGAGGGAGGGGCGGGGTCAGTGAGAGGGAAGGGGCGGGGTCAGTGGAGGGATGGGGCGGAGTCAGTGGAGGGATGGGGGCGGAGTCAGTGAGGGGAAGGGGCGGAGTCAGCAGTGAAGGGGCGGAGCCGTGGGAGGGGGAAGGGGCGGAGCCAGTGGGAGGGGGAGGGGACGGGGTCAGTGGAGGGAAGGGGCGGAGTCAGTGGGAGGAAGGGGCGGAGTCAGTGGAGGGAAGGGGCGGAGTCAGTGATAGGGGTGGTCGGAGTCAGTGGAGGGAAGGGGTGGAGTCAGTGGGAGGGAAGGGGCGGGGTCAGTAGGAGGGAAGGGGTGGAGTCAGTGGAGGGAAGGGGCGGAGTCAGTGGAGGGGTGGGGCGGGGTCAGTGGGAGGGAAGGGGTGGAGTCAGTGGAGGGATGGGGCGGAGTCAGTGGAGGGAAGGGGCGGAGTCAGTGGGAGGGACGGGGCGGGATCAGTGGCGGGATGGGGGTGGAGTCAGCGGGAGGGGAAGGGGCGGAGTCAGTTGGAGGGAAGGGGCGGGGTCAGTGGAGGGATGGGGTGGAGTCAGTGGAGGGAAGGGGCGGGGTCAGCAGGGAAGGGGCGGAGTTCGTGGAGGAATGGGGGCGGAGTCAGCAGGAGGGATGGGGCGGAGTCAGTGGAGGGATGGGGCGGAGTCAGTGGAGGGAAGGGGCGGAGTCAGCGGGAGGGATGGGGTGGAGTCAGTGGGAGGGACAGGGGTGGAGTCAGCGGGAGGGAAGGGGCGGAGTCAGTGGAGGGAAGGGGCGGAGTCAGTGGGAGGGATGGGGCGGAGTCAGTGGAGGGATGGGGGCGGAGTCAGCGGGAGGGATGGGGCGGGGTCAGTGGAGGGATGGGGGCGGGAGTCAGCGGGAGGGAAGGGGCGGAGTCAGTTGGAGGGAAGGGGCGGGGTCAGTGGAGGGATGGGGTGGAGTCAGTGGAGGGAAGGGGCGGGGTCAGCAGGGAAGGGGCGGAGTTCGTGGAGGAATGGGGGCGGAGTCAGCAGGAGGGATGGGGCGGAGTCAGTGGAGGGATGGGCGGAGTCAGTGGAGGGAAGGGGCGGAGTCAGTGGAGGGATGGGGTGGAGTCAGTGGGAGGGATGGGGCGGGGTCAGTGGAGGGATGGGGCGGAGTCAGAGGGAGGGAAGGGGCGGGGTCAGTGGAGGGAATGGGGAGGAGTCAGTTGGAGAGAAGGGGTGGAGTCAGTGGGAGGGATGGGGTGGAGTCAGGGGAGGGATGGGGTGGAGTCAGTGGGAGGGATGGGGTGGAGTCAGGGGAGGGAAGGGGCGGAGTCAGTGGAGGGATGGGGTGGAGTCAGTGGGAGGGATGGGGCGGGGTCAGTGGAGGGATGGGGTGGAGTCAGTGGAGGGATGGGGTGGAGTCAGGGGAGGGATGGGGAGGAGTCAGTGGGAGGGAGGAGGGTGGAGTCAGTGGAGGGATGGGGGCGGAGTTAGGGGAAGGGTCAGGGACACCCGGAATGGCAGGCAGGCACTGTGTGGCCAGCAGGGGCTCAGGGCCGGGCATCACAGCCCAAGACTAAGGCCTGGCGCCGTGGCTCAGGGGTTGAGCATCGACCTGTGAACCAGGAGGTCAGGGTTCGATTCCTAGTCAGGGCACAGGCCCGGGGTGGGGCTCGATCCCCAGTGAGGGGCATGCAGGAGGCGGCCCGTCTGTGATATTTCTTTCCTGTCGATGTTTCTCTCTCTCCCTCTCCCTCTCTGTCTGTCTCTCTCTCCCTCTCCATTCCTCTCTATCTAAAACATCAGTAAAAACCTAAAAGTAAGCCCTGGCCGGTGTGGCTCTGTATGATGAGAGAATCACGGACCGGCTGCCTCCTGCACGGCCCCCACTGGGGAGGGACCCTGAACCCCGGGCCTGTGCCCCGACCGGGAATCGAACCGGGACCTCCTGGTTCCTGGGTCGACGCTCAGCCCCTGGGCCACACCGGCCCCATTTCACACACACACACACCCACACGCACACACACACACACACACACACACCCAGGGCCTCCCAGGAGCCGGCCACCCGCACACACACTTACTCCCCCCCACACAGCCCTCGCCCTCGCCACAGGAGGCCCTGCCATTCCCCCCACACTCACCCACCAGGACCCGCCCCACCCAGTGACCCCCGACCCCGGCCCCTGTCTGTGACAGGGTCGCATCTTCCTCACGGGCCGTCCCCCCCGCCCAGACGGAAGCCGGCAGCTCCTTGGCCGTGGGGCTGGCACCCCGCTGGCCGCATCCCCGCGGGCCCGCCGCTGCCTCCTCCCACCCGTCGCCGTGGCGGTGGCGGCGGCCGCCGTGGTACCTGCTGGAAGCTCTCCCGCAGGTGGCTCTGGTCCTCCGAGTGGCAGAATTCCAGGATGTCCTTCCCCAGGAGGTCCTGCGGGAGGGGAGACGCGTTAGGGAAACCGGGGCCCCTCTCCAGAGCCCCCCGGCTGGTGTGGCTCAGTGGATAGAGCGCCGGCCTGCGGACCGAAGGGCCCCGGGGTTCGATGCCGGGCCAAGGGCATGGACCTCGGAGGCAGGCTCCCCCCCCCCCCCTCCCCAGGCCAGGCCCCTGGTCGGGGCGCGTGCTGGAGGCAACCCATCCGTGGGTCTCTCTCCCCATCGACGTTTCTCTCTGCGTCTCTCCCTCTCTCTCCCTCTCTCTCTAGGAGTCCTCCTCACCCTGTCTCTAGCTCACCCCAGGATGAGGGGGGGTGGGAGGGGGAGGTGGTGAGCGTTACCTACCCTGGCACCACCACGGCGCCGGCTGTGGGACCCCAACCCAGGCCCCCTGGCCTTGCCGACCCCCCACGTCTCTCTCCGTTGAGGCTCCAGGCCCTCAGCGTCGGGATACAGTTTTACTTATTTTTTATTTCTATTTTTATTCTTTACAGAGAGGAAGAGAGAGGGACAGAGAGTTAGAAACATCGATGAGAGGGAAACATTGACCAGCTGCCTCCTGCACGCTCCCCTACTGGGGATGCACCCGCCACCAAGGTGCATGCCCTTGACTGGAATCGAACCCAGGACCCTTCAGTCCCCAAGCTGACACTCCATCCGCTGAGCCACACCGGTTTCGGCTACAGTTTTATTTTTATTTTATTTTATTTTAAAATATATTTATTGATATTTTACAGAGAGGAAGGGAGAGAGATAGAGAGCTAAAAACGTCGACGAGGGAGAGACATCGACCAGCTGCTGCCTCCTGCACACCCCCCACCGGGGATGTGCCCGCAACCAAGGTCCATGCACCTTGGCCGGAATCGAACCCGGGACCTTTCAGTCCGCAGACCCGATGCTCTACCACTGAGCCACACCGACCTCGGCTACTATTTTATTTTTTAAGATTTAGAATAACCCTCTCATTTTACTTTTTTTCAGTTTTTATGTGTTGGCGAATCCTCACCCGACAATATTCTCCCATTGGTTTTTAGAGAGCGTGGGAGAGAGAAGGAGAGAGAGAAAAACATCGATGGGAGAGAGACACATCGATGGGTTGCCTCCTGCACGTGCTCCGTCCGACCAGGGCCCGGGCCGGGGAAGGAGCCTGCCCCTGAGGTCCGTGCCGTTGACCCGCATCGAACCCGGGACCCTTCTTTGGTCTGCAGGCTGGCGCTCTAACCACTGAGCCCTTCCCTTCCTTTCCCTTCCCTTCTCTTCCCCCTTCCCTTCCCTTCCCCTTCCCTTCCCTTCCCCCTTCCCTTCCCCCTTCCCTTCCCCCTTCCCTTCCCTTCCCTTCACTTCCTCCCTTCCCTTCCCCTTCCCTTCCCTTCCCCTTCCCTCCCTTCCCCTTCCCTTCCCTTCCCCTTCCCTTCCCTTCCCTTTCCCCTTCCCTTCCCTTCCTTCCTCCCTTTCCCTTCCCCCTTCCCTTCCCCTTCCCTCTTCCCTTCCCCTTCCCTTCCCGGCCCCTTCCCTTCCTTCCCTTCCCTTCCTCCTTCCCTTCCCTTCCCTTTCCTTCCCTTCCTTCCCTTTCCTTCCCTTCCCTTCCCCTTCCCTTCCCTTCCCCCTTCCCTTCCCTTCCCCTTCCCTTCCTCCCTTCCCTTCCTCCTTCCCTTCCTTTCCCTTCCTTCCCTTCCCTTCCTTCCTTCTCCCTTCCCTTCCCTTCCCTTCCCTTCCCTTCCCTTCCCTTCCCTTTCCCTTCCCTTCCCTTCCTTCCCTTCCCTTTCCCTTCCCTTCCCTTCCCCCTTCCCTTCCCTTCCCTTCCCTTGCCCTTCCTTCTCCCTTTCCCTTCCCTTCCCCTCCCTTCCCTTCCCTTCCCTTCCCTTCCCTTCCCCCTTCCCTTCCCTTCCCTTTCCTTCCTTTCCTTCCCTTCCCTTCCCCCTTCCCTTCCCTTCCCTTCCCTTCCCTTCCCTTCCCTTCCCTTCCTCCTTCCCTTCCCTTCCTTCCCTTCCCTTCCCTTCCCTTCCCCTTCCCTTCCTTCTCCCTTCCCTTCCCCTTCCCTTCCCTTCCCTTTCCTTCCCTTCCCTTCCCTTCCCCTCCCTTCCCCCTTCCCTTCCCTTCCCTTCCCTTCCCCTTCCCTTCCCTTCCCTTTCCCTTCCCTTCCCTTTCCTCTTCCCTTCCCTTCCCTTCCCCTTCCCTTCCCTCTTCCCTTCCCCCTTCCTTCCCTTCCCTTTCCCTTCACTTCCCTTCCCTTCCCTTCCCTTTCCTTTCCTTCCCTTCCCTTCCCTTCCCCCTTCCCTTCCCTTCCCTTCCCTTCCCCTTCCCTTCCTTCCCTTCCCTTCCCTTCCCTTTCCTCTTCCCTTCCCTTCCCTTCCCTCTCCTTCCCCTTCCCTTCCCTTCCCCCTTCCCTTCCCTTCCCTTCCCCTCTTCCCTTCCCTCCCTTCCCTTTCCTTCCCTTCCCGTCCCCCTTCCCTTCCCTTCCCCCTTCCCTTCCCCTTCCCTTCCCTTTCCCCTTCCCTTCCCTTTCCTCTTCCCTTCCCTTCCTTTCCCTCTTCCCTTCCCCCTTCCCTTCCCTTCCCCCTTCCCTTCCCTTCCTTCCTCTTCCCTTCCCTTCCCTTCCCTTCCTTCCCTTCCCTTCCTTCCCTTCCCTTCCCTTCCCTTCCCCTTCCCTTCCCTTTCCTTCCCTTCCCTTCCCTTCCCTTCCCCCTTCCCTTCCCTTCCCCCTTCCCTTCCCTCTTCCCTTCCCTTCCCTTCCCTTCCTTCCCTTCCCTTCCCCCTTCCCTTCCTTCCCCTTCCCTTCCCTTCCCTTCCCTTCCCTTCCCTTCCCTTCCCCCTTCCCTTCCCTTCCCTTCCCTCTTCCCTTCCCTTCCCTTCCCTTTCCTTCCCTTCCCTTCCCCCTTCCCTTCCTTCCCCCTTCCCTTCCTCCTTCCCTTCCCTTTCCCTTCCCTTCCCTTCCCTTCCCTTCCTTCTCCCTTCCCTTCCCTTCCCTTCCTTCCCTTCCCTTCCTTCTCCCTTCCCTTCCCTTCCCTTCCCTTCCCTTTCCTTCCCTTTCCTTCCCTTTCCCTTCCCCCTTCCCTTCCCTTCCCCCTTCCCTTCCCCCTTCCCTTCCCTTCCCTTCCCCTCTTCCCTTCCCTTCCCTTCCCCTTCCCTTCCCTCTTCCCTTCCCCCTTCCCTTCCCTTCCTTCCCCCTTCCCTTCCCTTCCCCCTTCCCTTCCCTTCCTTCCCCCTTCCCTTCCCTTTCCCCCTTCCCTTCCTCCTTCCCTTCCCTTCCCTTCCCTTCCCCCTTTCCTTCCCTTCCCTTCCCTTCCCTTCCCTTCCCTTCCCTTCCCTTCCCTTCCCTTCCCTTCCCCCTTCCCTTCCCCCTTCCCTTCCCTTCCCTTCCCTTCCCTTCCCTTCCTTCCTTCTCCCTTCCCTTCCCTTCCCTTCCCTTCCCTTTCCTTCCCTTTCCTTCCCTTCCCTTCCCCCTTCCCTTCCCTTCCCCCTTCCCTTCCCTTCCCTTCCCTTCCCTTCCCTCTTCCCTTCCCTTCCCTTCCCTTCCCTTCCCTTCCCTTCCCTTTCCTCTTCCCTTCCCTTCCCTTCCCCCTTCCCTTCCCTTCCCTTCCCTCTTCCCTTCCCTTCCTTCCCTTCCCTTCCCTTCCCTTCCCTCTTCCCTTCCCCCTTCCCTTCCCTTCCTTCCCCCTTCCCTTCCCTTCCCCCTTCCCTTCCCTTCCTTCCCCTTCCCTTCCCTCCTCCCCTTCCCTTCCTCCTTCCCTTCCCTTCCCTTCCCTTCCCTTCCCCCTTCCTTCCCCTTCCCTTCCCTTCCCTTCCCTTCCCTTCCCTTCCCTTCCCTTCCCTTCCCTTCCCCCTTCCCTTCCCCCTTCCCTTCCCTTCCCTTCCCCCTTCCCTTCCCTTCCCCCTTCCCTTCCCCCTTCCCTTCCCCCTTCCCTTCCCTTCCCTTCCCCCTTCCCTTCCCTTCCCTTCCCTTCCCCCTTCCCTTCCCCCTTCCCCTTCCCTTCCCTTCCCCTTCCCTTCCCTTCCCCCCCTTCCTTCCTCCTTCCCTTCCCTTCCCTTCCCTTCCCCTTCCCTTCCCCTTCCCTTCCCCTTCCCTTCCCTTCCCTTCCCCCTTCCCTTCCCTTCCTTCCCCCTTCCCTTCCCTCTTCCCTTCCCTTCCCTTCCCTTCCCTTCCCTTCCCTTTCCTCTCCCTTCCCTTCCCTTCCCCCTTCCCTCCCTTCCTTTCCCTCTTCCCTTCCCTTCCCCCTTCCCTTCCCTTCCTTTCCCTCTTCCCTTCCCTTCCCCCTTCCCTTCCCTTCCTTTCCCTCTTCCCTTCCCTTCCCCCTTCCCTTCCCCTTCCCTTCCCTTCCCTTCCCCCTTCCCTTCCCTTCCCCCTTCCCTGCCCCCCTTCCCTTCCCCCTTCCCTTCCCTTCCCTTCCCCCTTCCCTTCCCTTCCCTTCCCTTCCCCCTTCCCTTCCCCCTTCCCTTCCCTTCCTTCCCCCTTCCCTTCCCTTCCCCCTTCCCTTCCTCCTTCCCTTCCCTTCCCTTCCCTTCCCTGCCCTTCCCCCTTCCCTTCCCCTTCCCTTCCCTTCCCTTCCCCCTTCCCTTCCCTTCCCTTCCCCCTTCCCTTCCCTCTTCCCTTCCCTTCCCTTCCCTTCCCTTCCCTTCCCTTTCCCTCTTCCCTTCCCTTCCCTTCCCCCTTCCCTTCCCTTCCTTTCCCTCTTCCCTTCCCTTCCCCCTTCCCTTCCCCTTCCTTTCCCTCTTCCCTTCCCCCTTCCCTTCCCTTCCCCCTTCCCTTCCCTCTTTCCTTCCCTTCCCTTTCCTTCCCCTTCCCTTCCCTTTCCTTCCCTTCCCTTCCCTTCCCTTCCCTTCCCTTCCCTTCCCTTCCTTCCCCTTCCCTTCCCTTCCCTTCCCTTCCCTTCCCTTCCCTTCCCAGGCCTCCGCACAAGGCTACAAAGTTTCAGTTATAGGAGACGCACACATTCCAACAAAAATGATGGCGCCCACGGAGCTGGAGAGAGCGGGAGACTAGGGTTGCCCCCGGCGATGGAGGAAGCCAAGCTTCCCGCACACCCTGGCAACAAAGTTTCGGTTATAGAAGGTGAACAAATCCAAACAGAAATGGCTGCCGGCCACGGGGCGAGCAGGGGGCTCGGCTCCGCTCCAGGCCACAGAGCTCCCCCTGGGCCCTCCTCCACCCCGTGACTGAGCCACGTCCCGAGCGGAGGCGACGTGGACGCGGTCTGGGACGCCGGCGGCCGTGAGCCCCGGGGCGGCCCACCTGGGGCTGGTAGCCGATGACGCTGATGCAGCGGGGGTCCACGAAGGTGATGACGCCGTCGGCGTTGTGCCGGGACAGGAACTCGGTGGGCACCGCCATCCCGCTCATGTCCATGCACACGGGGGAGCTGGTCACCTGCGGGCGCGGGAGCCGAGTGAGGAGGAGGAGGAGGAGGAGGAGGAGGAGGAGGGGGCGGAGGCCGGGCCGCTGGGCCTGCCACGCCGAGAGCGCGGCGAGTCCGAAACCAGGCCGGCAAGCTCGTGGCCCACGGCACGTGTGTGGCCAGTGGCGGGCATTTTTGCGGCCCAGCCAGCGTCACGGAACGTAAGGGACGTTTTAATGGAAATGTTGTCGCCTGATGTTTACAATATCCTGTTGTGTATAATCTATCGTATGTGACAAGGAGGTTATATGCAAATGGGCCGTCACGCCAACACACGAGATGGCCGACCCCATGAGGACACAAGATGGCCAGCAGGGGAGGGCAGTTGGGGGGCGATCAGGCCAGCAGGGGAGGGCAGTTGGGGGTGACCAGGCCTGCAGGGGAGGGCAGTTAGGGGGGACCAGGCCTGCAGGGGAGGGCAGTTGGGGGGGACCAGGCCTGCAGGGGAGGGCAGTTGGGGGGGACCAGGCCTGCAGGGGAGGGCAGTTGGGGGTGACCAGATCTGTAGGGGAGGGCAGTTAGGGGTGACCAGGTCTATAGGAGAGGGCAGTTGGGGGGGACCAGGCCAGCAGGGGAGGGCAGTTAGGGGTGACCAGGTCTGTAGGGGAGGGCAGTTGGGAGTGACCAGGGCTGCAGGGGAGGGCAGTTGGGGGTGATCAATCCTGCAGGGGAGGGCAGTTAGGGGTGACCAGGTCGGCAGGGGAGGGCAGTTAGGGGCAAACAGGCTGGCAGGGGAGTGGTTAGACATCAACCAGGCTGGCAGGGGAGTGGTTAGGGGGTGATCAGGCTGGCAGGGGAGTGGTTAGGGGGCGATCAGGCTGGCAGGGGAGTGGTTAGGGGGTGATCAGGCTGGCAGGGGAGCGGTTAGGGGGTGATCAGGCTGGCAGGGGAGTGGTTAGGGGGTGATCAGGCTGGCAGGGGAGTGGTTAGGGGGTGACAGGCTGGCAGGGGAGTGGTTAGGGGTGATCAGGCTGGCAGGGGAGTGGTTAGGGGGTGATCAGGCAGGCAGGGCAGTGGTTAGGGGGTGGCCAGGCAGGCAGGGGAGTGGTTAGGTTAGGGGGTGATCAGGCTGGCAGGGGAGTGGTTAGGGGGTGATCAGGCTGGCAGGGGAGCGGTTAGGGGGTGACAGGCTGGCAGGGGAGTGGTTAGGGGGTGATCGGGCTGGCAGGGGAGTGGTTAGGGGGTGATCAGGCAGGCAGGGCAGTGGTTAGGGGGCGATCAGGCTGGCAGGGGAGTGGTTAGGGGATGATCAGGCTGGCAGGGGAGTGGTTAGGGGGTGATCAGGCTGGCAGGGGAGCGGTTAGGGGGTGATCAGGCTGGCAGGGGAGTGGTTAGGGGGTGGTCAGGCTGGCAGGGGAGCAGTTAGGGGCGATCAGGCTGGCAGGGGAGTGGTTAGGGGGTGATCAGGCTGGCAGGGGAGCAGTTAGGGGCGATCAGGCTGGCAGGGTAGTGGTCAGGGGGTGGTCAGGCTGGCAGGCAGAAGCGGTTAGGGGCCGTCAGGACGGCAGGCAGACAGGCAGGCGAGTGGCTGGGAGCCAGCAGTCCGGGGTTGTGAGAGGGGCCGGAGTGCCCACGTGGGGGGCTCGGGGCGCTCCAGGCCGAGGGTGCGTGCGCCCAGCGGTCTGCAGCTCCAGCCCCCTCTGGTCCCGGCCCAGCCTCCCCTTCTCCCAGAGCGGGACCCCACACCCCGCAGGAACACACAGGAGCTGGGGGGGGGGGTCCCCCGACCCGCAGGCCCCTCGGCCGCGCCCGGCCCGCGCTCTCACCTGCAGCCTGCCGATGGCCACCAGGCAGTACTTGCTCCCCTGCCCCACCTCCGAGTCCTCCTCGGGGATGGTCATTCCTGGAACGAGAGGGGGACGGGGCGTGGGCGGGGGCCCTGCCATCTCACCCCGGCCACCGGAACGCGGGGCCACCAGCCCCTGCCCGCTCCTCTCTCTGCCTGACGCCTTTCTTTTAAAAATATTTTTATTTTGCCGAAGCCGGTGTAGCTCAGTGGCTAGAGCGTCGGCCTGCGGACTGAGAGGTCCCGGGTTCGATTCCGGTCAAGGGCATGGACCTGGGTTGCGGGCACATCCCCGGTAAGGGGTGTGCAAGAGGCAGCTGGTCGATGTTTCTCTCTCATCGACGTTTCTAGCTCTCTATCTCTCTCCTGTAAAATATCAATAAAATATATAAAAAATAAAAAATATATTTTAAAAAATATATATTTTATTGATATTTTACAGAGAGGAAAGGAGAGGGATAGAGAGCTAGAAACGTCGACCAGCCGCCTCCTGCACGCCCCCCACCGGGGACGTGCCCGCAACCAACGCCCATGCCCTTGACCGGAATCGAACCCGGGACCTTTCCGTCCGCAGACCGACGCTCTATCCACTGAGCCACACCGGTTTCGGCCAATAAAATATTTTTATTTATTTCAGAGGGGGAGGGGGAGAGGAAAGTAGAGGGGGAGGGAAATCCGTGATGAGAGAGAATCCTGGACCGGCCGCCTCCTGCACGCCCCCCTGCTGGGGATGCGGCCACAGCCCGGGCCTGTGCCCTGCCCGGGATTCGAACCCCGACCTCCTGGTCCTCAGGCGGGTGGTCACTCAGAGCCCAGGGTCCGGGCCGCCCCGCATCCTTCCACCCATCACCCTGAGGTCCCGGCACCGGTGCGTGCGGGCGACGCAGAGGAGAGGGCGGAAGGTGAGATGCGGGGGGTTCCTTTTTGCATCGGCCACGGGGGACCGGGTTTCTGAGCACCTACTACGCGCCAGACTGACTTTTTGCTCGGGACCGGCGCCTCCTGGAGGAACTGTGGGGGGGGGGGGCACGGAGGAGAGGGGAGGGACCGTCACGATGCCATCGGGTGACTTTTAGGACCCCGAGGGGCCGCTTCCTGGCAGGGACGGGGTTATCAGAGTGGGTTGTTTGTTTTTAAATATATCTCATTGATTTCTTACAGAGAGGAAGGGAGAGGGAGAGAGAGCTAGACACGTCGATGAGAGAGAAGCATCCATCAGCTGCCTCCTGCACGCCCCCCACTGGGGATGAGCCCCCAACCAAGGTACGTGCCCTTGACCGGAATCGAACCCGGGACCCTTCAGTCCGCAGGCCGACGCTCTATCCACTGAGCCACACCGGTTTGGACCAGGGCGAGTTTCTCACAGGAACAGGAGTGTCCTGGCCACTGGAGCAACGTTTTGACGATTCCCTGGTGGGTTTCCCAAGCTCCGTGGGCCCTTCCTTAACCCACCTCTGCTTGGGGTCTGAATAAACACCAGTAAGACACACACACGGAGACACACACAGACACATACATAGACACACAGAGACATACACACAGAGAGACACACACAGACAAATATACACACACAGACACACAGAGACACATACACACAGAGACACACACAGACAGAGACACACACAGACACATACATAGACACACAGAGACATACACACAGAGAGAGACACACATACACATACACACAGAGAGACACACACAGACACACATAGAGACACATAGACATACACACAGACACACACAGAGACATACAGACACATAGAGACACACAGAGACACATACACAGACACAGATACACACACAGACATACACACATGCATACACACAGACACAGATACACACAGAGACATACACACACATACATGCACACAGAGAGAGACACACAGACACATATACACAAGAGACACACACAGACACATACACACACAGAGAGAGACACGCACACAGACACACACACACACACACACACACACACACACACACACCAAGTGGAACTAGAAACTGCTCTTCAGGAGGAAATCTGGCACCAGCCAGAAATGCTTCTCAGGCCCTGGCCGGTGTGGCTCGGTGGGTAGAGCGCCGGCCTGCGGACGGAAGGGTCCCGGGTTCGACTCCGGTCAGGGGCACGGACCTTGGTGGCGGGCACATCCCCAGTGGGGGGCGTGCGGGAGGCAGCTGATGGATGCTTCTCTCTCATCGGCGTTTCTGACTCTCTCCCCGTCTCCCTTCCTCTCTGTAAGAAATCAGTAAAATATGTATTTTATTTTTTTAAATCAAAGGGAGGATTAAATAAAGATGAGTGTCTCCGATCCTCACGCGGACGGGGTCGCACTCGCCCTGGTCTGCCCCCCGGGGAGGTGCCCCGGCCTCACACCCTCACGTGGGAATGAGGACACGATTTCCCCGCGGTCCCCACACGCGGGCGGGGAGAGCCCCGCCCCGCCGTGAGGAATTCAGGCCGCGGCTCCCAGCGCCCGCCAGCGGCCTCTCTGGGGACAGCAATCACTTTACGGGGGAGAGAAAAAAAAATGTTTCCTGGGCCAAATGCGTTCGGGAAGCATCGTTTAAACAATGATGAAATGGAGGGAACCGTGGCTCCGGGGCTGAGCGTCCGCCTAGGAGCCGGGAGGTCAGGGTTCGATTCCCGGTCAGGGCACAGGCCCCGGGCGGCGGGCTCCGTCCCCAGTGGGGGGCATGCAGGAGGCAACAGGTCTGAGTCTCTCTCATTGTGGATGTTTCTCCCTCTCTCTCCCTTTCTCCCTTCCTGTCTGACACCAATAAAAATATATTTTTAAAAATCATTTAAGCCCTAACCGGTGTGGCTCAGTGGATAGAGCGTCGGCCTGCGGACTGAAGGGTCCCGGGTTCGATTCCGGTCAAGGGCATGTGCCTTGGTTACGGGCACATCCCCAGTGGGGGGACGTGCAGGAGGCAGCTGACCGATGTTTCTAACTCTCTCTCCCTCTCCCTTCCTCTCTGTAAAAAAATCAATAAAATATTTTTTAAAACATCATTTAAGTCTTGGCTGGTGTGGCTCAGTGGATAGAGTATCAGCCTGAGGACTGAAGGGTCCCGGGTTCGATTCCGGTCAAGGGCATGGACCTTGGTTGCGGGCACATCCCCAGTGGGGGGTGTGCAGGAGGCAGTTGGTCGATGTTTCTAACTCTCTCTCCCTCTCCCTTCCTCTCTGTGTAAAAAACAAACAAAACAAAAAAATCAATAAAATATAATTTTTAAAAATACTTTTAAAAAGAAAAGGCTTCTTTAAAAATAAAAAAATAAAATTGTCATTGGCCCCTGGGAGGTCACGGTTCGATTCCCGGTCAGGAACTGATGTTTCTACCTCTCTCTCCCTCTCCCTTCTTCTCTGAAATCAACTAAAAAAAAAAAGAAAAAAAGAAAAAGTATTGCTTTTTTAAAATAAAATAAACATAAACAGGAACCGTGAATAGCAAGCAGGCTGGGATTGAGAAACCCCAGGGATTTGTAAGAAAGGAAGCAGGAAATTGGAGCCACACGGCCCGGGGCACGGAGCGCGGACCCGAGACAGACAGACAGACACATGGACACACACAGACGGGCTCACATCTCTGTGAGTGGCACGGGCTGGGGCAGAGTTGCTTGGAACCATCCAGACAAATCCCATCCCTCCCTCCCCGCCCAGAGACTCCGGAGCCTGCCGAGCGGGGGCCGGCCCAGCACCGGGCAAAATGTGTGCAAACAGGTCCTGGCCGGTGTGGCTCAGTGGGTAGAGGTCGGCCCACAGACCGAAGGGTCCCGGGTTCGATTCCGGTCAAGGGCACAGGCCTGGGTTTCGGGCTCCATCCCCAGTGTGGGGCGTGGAGGAGGCGGCCGATCCAGGATTCTCATCAGCCAGGACATAGCCCTCGGGGGATCTCTGACTGATGGCTTAGGCCCGCCCCCTAAGCAGCAGCCGCTGCTCCACTTGCCAGCCCAGCATTGCGCTTCCGCCCCCTGGTGGTCAGTGCACGTCACAGCCACTGGTCATTTTGCCATTTGGTCGATTTGCATATTAGCCTTTTAAAAAATATGTATCTTATTCATTTTTACAGAGAAGAAGGGAGAGGGAAAGAGAGCTAGAAACATCCATGAGATAGAGACATTGACCAGCTGCCTCCTGCACACCTCCTGCACACCTCCCCATCAGGGATGTGCCCGCAGCCAAGGTACATGCCCTTGACCGGAGTCGAACCCGGGACCCTTCGGTCCGCAGGCCGACGCTCTATCCACTGAGCCACACCAGTTTCAGCTGCATATTAGCCTTTTAGTACACACTGAGTGGCCAGATGATGATGATCTCTGAATGCATAATAATCTGGCCACACACACACACTAGTGGCCCGGTGCACGAAATTTGTGCACATTAAGAGGGGATTCATTAGAGGAAATCATTTAATATTGCTATTTGCCCTTTACCATAGAAGTGTCGGCGGTGAACGAAAATTAGTAAAAGGTAGCCGAAACCGGTTTGGCTCGGCGGTATATATCATCCGGCCCGCGGGCCATAGTTTGCCCACGGCTGATCTAACTACAAACAGGTTATAGTGGGCAGTCCTGTCCTAGGCCAGCATTTCACCGGACAAAGATCAACTTAGATCTTTCCCGAGCCCGTCTGCCCCGCTGCCTCTGAGATAACCTCTCTGTTATACATGTCTGGGTAACCTGTAGCTTCCTTTTTACCCCGGACCCCTCGGGGCACAGCCAATGGCCCCGAGACATCCCCTCATTGTGACTGTTATCAAGTTCATTGTCTGCTGTTAATTCCGTTGGAGTGTCCTGTGTCCATCTCTGTAAGAGAAGCTCACGTCCATCACTTCACCTTCTACCCTATCCCAGAGGTCTCCCACCGGCTTGCTTTCTCCCGCCTCCTCACTCCATCACCCATGGATTTCCTGTAACCCACCCATGTCCCTTTCCTCGGATGGCAATGTATAAATATAGAAATGAAGCCGAAACCGGTGTGGCTCAGTGGACAGAGCGCCGGCCTGCGGACTGAAGGGTCCCGGGTTCGATTCCGGTCAAGGGCATGGACCTGGGTTGCGGGCACATCCCCAGTAGAGGGTGTGCAAGAGGCAGCGGATGGATGATTCTCTCTCATCGATGTTTCTAGCTCTCTTATCCCTCTCCTTTCCTCTCTGTAAACAAATCAATAAAATATATTTTCTATATATAAATAGAGAAAGGTAACCCGCCATTCTCCGGAGCGTTATCTCAACCCGCTGAGAGGCTCTGCTTCCCGGCGCACATGTCGACAGTTTGGCTCCAACGGACTCACAAAAATTCTTTACAGCCGAAACCGGTGTGGCTCAGTGGATAGAGCGTCGGCCTGCGGACTGAAGGGTCCCGGGTTCGATCCCGGTCAAGGGCATGGACCTGGGTTGCGGGCACATCCCCGGTGGGGGGTGTGCAAGAGGCAGCTGGTCGATGTTTCTCTCTCATCGACGTTTCTAGCTCTCTGTCCCTCTCCCTTCCTCTCTGTAAAATATCAATAAAATATATATATTTTTAAAAAAATTCTTTACAGGTTTCCACGTTTGTTTGTTTTTTCCCCGTGAACACAAGAGAAATGTCCACGGTCGTCCTGTTGCTATTTGGCTCCGGGGCCGAATGAGTTTGCCGACCACGGCCCCGGGACGTCCCAGCGGGTGCTGAGCAGAGACCAGGCCCGCTGCGTGCACGCTCCACGGGCCTGGCCGGAGCCGGAGCCGGAGCTGGGGGGGGCAGATGGGGGGCTGGGGGGGCTGATGGGGGGCTGGGAGGGGGTTAGGGGGGGCTGGGGACAGCAGGCTGCCTCCTTCCCGACAGGCAGCCGCTGGCGATCCCCGATCGGAACGGAGGAAAGACACACACACACACACACACACACACACACACACACACACCGTGTCTGCCAGCCCCCGGGATGAGCTCACGGCAGGGCTGAGCCCCCGGGAGCCAGAGCCGGCCGGCCACGGCCCCACGGCGCCCTCGGGTCTCTGGCTCCGGCCGCTGGGACGTCCTGGGGGGGGGGGGGGAAGATGTCACACGCTCCTGGACCAGCGCCCCTCCCGGCCCACGCCGGCCACCCCCCCCCCCCCGGAGATTTTCCACGGATGCTCCGGGCATGAACCACACGGCGCCGGTGCCAGCGCCGGGACAGAGGCCTCGCCGTGGCAACGCCCGGGCCGGAGGCGGGTGTCAGGCTGTGTGTGTGTGTGCCACGCAGGTGTGTGTGTGTGTGTGTGTGTGTGTGTGTGTGTGTGTGTCACAGTCTCGGGGGGCCGGCCGCACCCCACAGCGCACACGGCACAGGCCGACATGGGGACTGGCTGCTCCTTCAGGACCAGGCACGGGGAGGAACGGTCTGGCCCTCCCTCCTCCTCTTCCTCCTCCTCCTCCTCCTCCTCCTCCTCCTTCTCTTCCTCCTCCTCCTTCTCCTCCTCTTCCTTCCCCCCCACCCCAATAGGGGTTCCTCTTTTACTCACACCGCCCCCAACGTGCTGAGAATGGCACCTACGGAGTGAGCCCTAGCCCTGGCCAGCCGGTGTGGCTCAGCGGATAGAGCATCAGCCTGCAGACTGAAAGGTCCTGGGTTCGATTCCCGGTCAAGGGCACAGGCCCGGGTTGTGGGCTCGATCCCCAGTGTGGGGCGAGCAGGAGGCAGCCGATCGTGAATCTCTCTCCTCACGGATGTTTCCCTGCCTCTCTCCCTAAAATCAACAAAACATTATTTTAAGAAATAAGAATGAGCCCTACCCGGTGTGGCTCAGTGGACAGAGCGTCGGCCTGCGGACTGGAGGGTCCCGGGTTCGATTCCGGTCAAGGGCATGTACCTTGGTTGCGGGCGCATCCCCAGTGGGGGGTGTGCAGGAGGCAGCTGGTTGGTATTTCTCTCTCATCAACGTTTCTAGCTCTCTATCTCTCTCCTTTCCTCTCTGTAAAATATCAATAAAAAATAAGTATATTAAAATATATATATTAAAAAAAAAATGAAACGCTGTCAGGCCCCCGGGGAAGGCCATGTGTCCGAGGAGGGGCTTCCGGAAGTGACCGGAATGTTCCGTGATGTGTATGCGGACCTCGGGCTCCGCTGGCCTAGCAGACTCAGGAGGGAGCACGCGTGTGGCCGGTGGGCCGTCAAAGACTCTTTTTTTAAAAAAAATTATTTTTATTGATGTCAGAGAGGAAGGGAGAGGGAGAGCGAGAGAGAAGCATCCACGATGAGAGAGAATCTTGCATCAGCTGCCTCCTGCACACCCTCCTCCCCCCCCCAGGGATGGAGTCCGAAACCTGGGCCTGTGCCCTTGGCTGGAATCTTACCCGGGACCCTTCGGTCCCAGGGCCTACTCTCTAACCACTGAGCCACATTGGCTAGGACTATTCAATCCTTTTTAAAAATATATATATTTTTTATTGATTTTTCACAGGGAGGAAGGGAGAGAGAAAGAGAGCCAGAAACATCGATGAGAGAGAAACATCCACCAGCTGCCTCCTGCACGCCCCCCACTGGGGATGTGCCCGCAACCAAGGTCCATGCCCTTGACCGGAATCCAACCCGGGACCCTCCAGTCCGCAGGCTGATGCTCTATCCACTGAGCCAAACCGGTTTCATCATTGCTTTTTTTAAAAATATATATTTTAGCCGAAACCCGTGTGGCTCAGTGGTAGAGCATTGGTCTGGGGACTGAAAGGTCCCGGGTTCGATTCCGGTCAAGGGCATGTACCTTGGTTGCGGGCACATCCCCAGTGGGGGGCGTGCAGGAGGCAGCTGGTCGATGTTTCTCTGTCATTGATGTTTCTAACTCTCTCTCTCCCTCCCTCTCTGTAAAATATCAATAAAATATATTTAAAAAAATAAAAAATATATTTTATTAATTTTTTACAGAGAGGAAGGGAGAGAGATAGAGAGCCAGAAACATCGATGAGAGAGAAACATCCACCAGCTGCCTCCTGCACGCCCCCCACTGGGGATGTGCCCGCAACCAAGGTCCATGCCCTTGACCGGAATCGAACCCGGGACCCTTCAGTCCGCAGGCCCACACTCCATCCACTGAGCCACACCGCTTTCGGCTTCACTGCTTTTTAGAGAGAGAGAGAGGAAGGGAGAGGGAGAGACAGAGAGAAGCATCCACGAGGAGAGAGCATCACGGGTCGGCTGCCTCCCGCACGCCCCCCACTGGGGATGGAGCCCGCCACCCGGGCCTGTGCCCGTGGCCGGGAATCGAACCCTGACCTCCTGGTCCACAGGTGGACGCTCAGCTGGAAAGACCTTTGGACGAGCCCCCCCCCCAGCCCTGCTTGCTCCTGCCCCTCCCGAGAGGGCACCGCCCGCGGCCCCCGCCAGCCAGGCCGTGCTGGGAGGAAGGCTCACCCCCCCGCCCCCCCAGCGGGCCGCTGTTGACACCACGGCCCGCTGCTGAGCTCATGGGCCTCGGGCCAGCATTCCTGTCAGCGGTTAACGAGCCACCACGGGCGGAGGCGCGACTCGAGGGGCCGCCCCCGGCTCCAGGTCCCGTGGCCCGGCCGGGGGGTAAGAGGGCCAGCGCCCAGATGGCCGCCTCTGCCTTCCTGGAAATGTTCTGGCCCCGGCTGGTGCTGCCCAATGGTTAGAGCGGTGGCTCTCCACCCTCCTAATGCCTCGGCCCTTTTTTTAAAAAATAAATAAATATATTTTATTGATATTTCACAGAGAGGAAGGGAGAGAGACAGAGAGCCAGAAACGTCGATGAGAGAGAAACATCGACCAGCCGCCTCTTGCACACCCCCTACCGGGGATGTGTCCGCAACCAAGGCACATGCCCTTGACCGGAATCGAACCCGGGACCTTTCAGTCCGCAGGCCGACGCTCTATCCACTGAGCCAAACTGGTTTTGGCCCTCGGCCCTTTTTAATACAGTGCCTCCTGTTGTGGTGACCCCCCCCCCCAGCCACTGTAATTTTTTAAATATATATATATATATATATATATATATATATATATATATATAAAATTTGAGTTTTTACAGAGAGGAAGGGAAAGGGATAGAAAGCTAGAAACATCGACGAGAGAGAATCATTGATCAGCTGCCTCCTGCACACACACACACACACACACACACACACACACACACACCCACTGGGGATGTGCCTGCAACCAAGGCCCACGCCCTTGACCGGCATCGAACCCGGGACCCTCCCGTCCGCAGGCCGACGCTCTGTCCGCTGAGCCACACCAGTTTTGGCCCCACCCACCGCAGTTTTGCCACCGTGAGTGAGTCGTAATGTAAACGTCTGTGTTTCCCGATGGTCTTAGGCTGCCCTGGGATTCACCACGGTATCAGGATGACAGTTAGGGAGTAGCCAGGAGAATGATTCTGTGGCCGAGAGCCACTGGGTTGGAGCCGCGTCAGCCCTGGGACCGCAGGGTCCCGGGTTCGATTCCGTGTCAAAGGCACGCGCCTCGGTTGCAGGTTCCCCCGGCCTGGGTGGGGAAGGAACCGATGGATGTGCCTCTCTGACACGGATGTCTCTCTCTATCTCTGTCTCTCCCCCTTCAAGTCTCTCTAAAAAAGATCAATGGAGCCCTGGCCGGTGTGGCTCAGTGGATAGAGCGCCAGCCTGCAGACTGGGGGGGGGGGGGTCCCAGGTTCGATTCCCGGTCAAGGGCATGGACCTATGTACCTTGGTTGTAGGCACATCCTCAGTGGGGTGTGTGTGTGCGCGCAGGAGGCATCTGATCGATGTTTCTCTCTCATCGATGTTTCTAGCTCTCCCTCTCCTTCCTCTCCATAAAAAAATCAATAAAATATATATATTTTTTAAATCCACGAGAAAATAGCCTCGGGTGAGGATGAACAACAAAAAAATCTCCAGGAAAACGGATCCTATAGAGAATGCCTTTGGAAATTCTGGCAAGAAATTCTTTCCTCGATCCGTCCCTCCCTCGGGTCTGCTGTGCCTTCGGCCTGAGCAAGAGTCCTCCGATCTTTCCTTCCTTCTTCTGTCCTTCCCTCCTTCCCTCCTTCCCTCTGGCCTTCACGAAACACCTACTAAGTGCTAGGCGGAGCCGATCACTGGGCAGAGGAAATGCCTGAGGCATGAGGGTCTAAACCAGAGGTGGGGGTCCCGGCCGGCGTGGCTCCGTGGTTGAGCCTCGACCTAGGAACCAGGAGGTCAGGGTTCAATTCCTAATTAAGGAGGGCACAGGCCCAGGTGGCGGGCTCCGTCCCCAGGGGGAGGCATGCAGGAGGCAGCCGACCCGTGATCCTCTCTCTCATCCTCGATGTTCCTATCTCTCCCTCATCCTCTCTGAAATCAATAGAAATCTGTACTCATAAAAGGGTCATATGCTAATTAGGCCGGACATCTTCCAGACGACCTTCCAGAGAGTCCTTCCCCGAA
The DNA here is from genome assembly GCA_963924515.1 of Vespertilio murinus. NCBI lineage: Eukaryota > Metazoa > Chordata > Mammalia > Chiroptera > Vespertilionidae > Vespertilio > Vespertilio murinus. The sequence goes on from OZ004722.1 coordinate 1,539,678, forward strand.
AACCTACGGTGGTGGGGCCGAGGCAGAGGTGGTTAGGGGGGATCAGGCCTGCAGAGGAGGGCAGTTAGGGGCGATCAGGCCAGCAGGGGAGGGCAGTTAGGGGCGGTCAGGCTGGCAGGGGAGGGCAGTTAGGGGCGATCAGGCCAGCAGGGGAGGGCAGTTAGGGGCGATCAGGCCGGCAGGGGAGGGCAGTTAGGGGCGATCAAGCAGGCAGGGGAGGGCAGTTAGGGGCGATCAGGCCAGCAGGGGAGGGCAGTTAGGGGCAATCAGGCCGGCAGGGGAGGGCAGTTAGGGGCAACCAGGCTGGCAAGGGAGGGCAGTTAGGGGTGATCAGGCAGGCAGGCAGGTGAGTGGTTAGGAGCCAGCGGTCCTGGATTATGGGAGGGACGTCCGAAACCAGCAGTCTGACATCCTCTGAGTGGTCCTGGATAGGAGAGGGTGCAGGCTGGGCTGAGGGGACCCTCCCACCCACCCACCCCCCGCCCTTGTGCACACATTTCGTGTCCTGAGCCTCTAGGATATTATAAAAATAAGATTGGCTTCTTGTGGGCATGCTGCATGGCCCGCCTCTGCTCTAAAACTCCGTGGCACCCTGTCTCAACCCGACGTGGCCCCTGAAGCCGGCCCACTTCCTGGCTGACCCACGTGACAGAAGCTACAGGGTCCTATTTTGGTTTTGGTTGTTTTCTTTTTGTTTTTTTTTAAATATATTTTATCGATTTTTATTTTATTTTATTTTATTTTTACAGAGAGGAAGGAAGATAGAGAGTCTGTGCTAGTGTGCCGGTGCTTATGAGTCTCACCGACGCCGTGTCTTTTGTCTTTTGTCTTGTCTTGCCTTTTTTTTTTTTTTTTTTTTTTTTTGCTACTATTTGGTAGGTGAGAGGAGATGGCATCCGATTATTTCGATTCGCAGTGACGAGTCCCAGGAGACCGAGGTTTCCCCAAAGGCTTAGCTTGTGTGCGCGTGCATATAGGTGTTGCACGTGTGCACACGTGTTACAAGTGAACGCATCCAGGCATGTGTGAGTCCGCGCATTTTAATAGCCTTTTCGTATCCTTTGCTCATTTTTCTTTCTTTCTAATATATTTCATTGATTTTTTTACAGAGAGGAAGGGAGAGAGATAGAGAGCTAGAAACATCAATGAGAGAGAAACATCGATCAGCTGCCTCCTGCACACCCCCTACTGGGGACGTGCCCGAAACCAAGGTCCATGCCCTTGACCGGAATCGAACCTGGGACCCTTCAGTCCTCAGACCAACGCTCTACCACTGAGCCGCACCGGTTTCGGCGATTTTATTGATTATTATTATTTTTTTTTACAGAGAGGAAGTGAGAGGGAAAGAGAGCTAGAAACACCGTTGAGAGAGAAACACCGACCAGCTGCCTCCTGCACGCCCCCCACTGGGATGTGCCCGCAACCAAGGTACATGCCCTTGGCCAGAATCAAACCCGGGACCCTTCAGTCCGCAGGCCGAGGCTCTATCCACTGAGCCACCCCGGCCAGGGCTTTGCTCATGTTTCCCTTCGAAGTTAAAATGTGCTTTTCGGACACTTTCCTCTTTTTTTTTTTTTTTTTTTGTCCCAATGGCCCCGCACCCAGCAGGACGCGCTCTGCTCCCGGCGCCTCCCCCTCACATACCTCCGGACAGAAGTCACCGCTCCTTCTCCAACACAAACACCGGCTCCTGCCCCCGCCGCCGCCCGCCTGCGGCCAAGTTTCCACGGCGGGCGGCTGCCCACGACCCGGCCCTGCATCCGCCCCACGGCCCCGCTGCCCCGTGCCCGGGACACGCCGGGGGCAGAGACACCCCACTACACACACACACACACACACACACACACACACGCCCCCCGCCACGCCCGCCTCTCAGCATGCCGCCCCTGCCGGCCCCCTCCCTCCTGCTCCCCCCCAGGACGCCCCGTGTTAGCCTCACGACCATCTATCTATCTATCGGGGTGCTGGGCGCCCGGAGCCCCAGTACAGTGCTGAGAGCGAGCAAGCGAGCGAGCTGGTGAGGCCAGAAACTGTCCTCACCCCGGCCAGTTCCTCTTCCTTCTGCCTGCCAGCCTGATCACCCCCTAACCACTCCCCTGCCAGCCTGGTCACCCCCTAACCACTCCCCTGCCAGCCTGATCACCCCCTAACCACTCCCCTGCCAGCCTGGTCACCCCCTAACCACTCCCCTGCCAGCCTGATCACCCCCTAACCACTCCCCTGCCAGCCTGGTCACCCCCTAACCACTCCCCTGCCAGCCTGATCACCCCCTAACCACTCCGCTGCCAGCCTGATCACCCCCTAACCACTGCCCTGCCAGCCTGATCACCCCCTAACCGCTGCCCTGCCAGCCTGATCACCCCCTAACCACTGCCCTGCCAGCCTGATCACCCCCTAACCGCTGCCCTGCCAGCCTGATCACCCCCTAACCACTGCCCTGCCAGCCTGGTCACCCCCTGACCACTCCCCTGCCAGCCTGATCACCCCCTAACCACTCCCCTGCCAGCCTGATCACCCCTAACCACTCCCCTGCCAGCCTGATCGCCCCCTAACCACTCCCCTGCCAGCCTGATCACCCCTAACCACTCCCCTGCCAGCCTGATCACCCCCTAATCTAACCACTCCCCTGCCTGCCTAATCACCCCCTAACCACTCCCCTGCCAGCCTGGTCAACCCCTAACCACTCCCCTGCCAGCCTGATCGCCCCCTAACCACTCCCCTGCCAGCCTGATCGCCCCCTAACCACTCCCCTGCCAGCCTGATCACCCCTAACCACTCCCCTGCCAGCCTGATCACCCCCTAATCTAACCACTCCCCTGCCTGCCTAATCACCCCCTAACCACTCCCCTGCCAGCCTGGTCAACCCCTAACCACTCCCCTGCCAGCCTGACCACACCCTAACTGCTCCCCCTGCCAGCCTGATCACCCCCTAACCACTCCCCTGCCAGCCTGATCACCCCCTAATCTAACCACTCCCCTGCCTGCCTAATCACCCCCTAACCACTCCCCTGCCAGCCTGATCGCCCCCTAACCACTCCCCTGCCAGCCTGGTCAACCCCTAACCACTCCCCTGCCAGCCTGATCACCCCCTAATCTAACCACTCCCCTGCCTGCCTAATCACCCCCTAACCACTCCCCTGCCAACCTGATCACCCCCTAACCACTCCCCTGCCAGTCTGATCACCCCCTAACCACTCCCCTGCCAGCCTGGTCAATGCCTGACTGCCTGATCACCCCCTCATCACTCCCCTGCCAGCCTGATCACCCCTAACCACTCCCCTGCCAGCCTGGTCAACCCCTAACCACTCCCCTGCCAGCCTGGTCAACCCCTAACCACTCCCCTGCCAGCCTGATCACCTCCTAACCACTCCCCTGCCAGCCTGATCACCCCTAACCACTCCCCTGCCAGCCTGGTCAACCCCTAACCACTCCCCTGCCAGCCTGGTCACCCCCTAACCACTCCCCTGCCAGCCTGATCACCTCCTAACCACTCCCCTGCCAGCCTGGTCACCCCCTAACCACTCCCCTGCCAGCCTGGTCACCCCCTAACCACTCCCCTGCCAGCCTGGTCACCCCCTAACCACTCCCCTGCCAGCCTGGTCAATGCCTGACTGCTCCCTGGTCGGTTGGATTGCCCCTAACTGCCCTCCCCTGATCAGACTGGCAGGGGAGTGGTTAGGGGTGATCAGGCTGGCAGGGGAGCGGTTAAGGGGCGACCAGGCAGAGGCAGGCGAGCAGTTTGGAACCAGCAGTCCTGGATTGTGGGAGGGATGGCCCTCCAGGGGTCCCAGATTGGAGAGGGTGCAGGCTGGGCTGAGGGACAATCCCCCATCCCCCTACCCACCGTGCACAAATTTCGTGCGCCGGGCCTGTAATACGTATATATGCATAGACACCTATAGTATGTATAATAAAGGGGTAACGTGCTAATTCCAGACCAGACATCCTCCCGGGTGACCTGCTGGATGGATGAGGCCAGAGCTGCACGGGAAGCCCAGGTCCCAAGTGCCAGCTGGCAGCTGGAGACAGCCGGAGTCCTGGGTGCCGGAGGGAAGCCAGCGCTGGCAGCCGGGGGAAGGAAGGCCCCCTCTTGCAATAATTCCGTGCACCGGGCCTCTGGTCCACGCTACTAAAAGAGGGGGATGCAAATGGCCCGCACCCTCACGACGCCTGCCAGCCAATCAGGAGCGAGTATGCAAATTCACCCAACAAAGATGGCGGGTCGATTTGCATACGCAGGCACCGAGCGGCCGGGGGCCGGGAGGGGGGGCGTTCCGCGTGGGAAGGCAGGAAGGCGGTCACAATGCTGCACACCTGAGTCACTGAGGCTGTTTTTTTCTCCAAGTAGCGGCACCATTTTACCTCCCCGCCAGCGACACATGAGGATCCGAAGCGTTCTCTGTCCTCACCAACCCTGGCCGTAGCCCGTTCTCACCCACCACCCGAGTGCCAGGGGCACCGTGTGGTTCCAACCCGCGTTTCTCTAGCGCCTCGGACACAACCGCGGTCTCCCGGGTCCCTCGGGGCTTACCAACCGCGGTGGGCGACGGAGGGCGGACACGGTGCAGGGACAGGGGTGGGGGTGGGTGCGGGGTGGGGAGGGGGTGCCCGTCCCCGGTGCGTAGGCCGCTCTGCTCACCTGCGGGGGGCCAGGCCTTGATGTAGCCCGTGCAGTGGACCACGGCGTACTGGGCCTCCCCTTCCTTCACGGGCCCCAGGCCGTTCCTGCGGGAAGAGCGGCGCCCGGGGGTCAGCGAGGGTGCCCGGGGGTCGGCGGGGGTGCTGGCGGCTCCCCCCCCCCATGCCCAAGCCACCGGGTCCCTGGCTCGCCTGGAGGCTTCGAGTCGTGACTGTACCCCCTCCTTCCGCAGGGTCTGAACGTCCGAAATACCGTATTTTTCGGACCATAAGACGCACCTTTTCTTCACCAAATAGTGGGAGGAAAAGTGCCTGCGTCTTATGGTCCGAATAGAAGTGCCTGCGTCTTATGGTCCGAATAGAAGTGCCTGTGTCTTATGGTCCGAGTTGCAGAGCGGCAGCGGGTCCCCCGGGACCTTCCGTGTCCCTGGGGACTGCATATTTGGTGAAGAAAAAGTGCGTCTTATGGTCCAAAAAATACGGTAAATGCCCCCCGCCCCCAGCTCCCTTTCTCATCTCAGCCCCCGAGACCCAATGCGCTGGGTGTCCTGGTTGTCCCCACATGCACCCCTTCTCCACACCCAGCCGCCCCTCTCCACGCCCAGCCGCTCCTCTCCACGCCCGGCCACTCCTCCCCACGCCCGGCCACTCCTCCCCACGCCCGGCCACTCCTCCCCACGCCCAGCCACTCCCCTCCACGCCCGGCCACTCCCCTCCACGCCCAGCCACTCCTCTCCACGCCCAGCTCCTCCTCTCCACGCCCAGCCACTCCTCTTCCCATTCAGCCACTCCTCTCCACGCCCAGCCACTCCTCTCCACGCCCAGCTCCTCCTCTCCACGCCCAGCCACTCCTCTTCCCATTCAGCCACTCCTCTCCATGCCCAGCCACTCCTCTCCACGCCCAGCCACTCCTCCCCACGCCCGGCCACTCCTCCCCACGCCCGGCCACTCCTCCCCACGCCCGGCCACTCCTCCCCACGCCCGGCCACTCCCCTCCACGCCCGGCCACTCCCCTCCACGCCCAGCCACTCCTCTCCACGCCCAGCTCCTCCTCTCCACGCCCAGCCACTCCTCTTCCCATTCAGCCACTCCTCTCCACGCCCGGCCACTCCTCTCCACGCCCAGCCGCTCCTCTCCACGCCCAGCCACTCCTCTCCACGCCCAGACACTCCTCCCCACGCCCGGCCACTCCTCCCCACGCCCGGCCACTCCTCCCCACGCCCGGCCACTCCTCCCCACGCCCAGCCACTCCCCTCCACGCCCGGCCACTCCTCTCCACGCCCAGCCGCTCCTCTCCACGCCCAGCCACTCCTCTCCACGCCCAGACACTCCTCTCCACGCCCAGCCACTCCTCCCCACGCCCGGCCACTCCTCCCCACGCCCGGCCACTCCTCCCCACGCCCGGCCACTCCTCCCCACGCCCAGCCACTCCCCTCCACGCCCGGCCACTCCCCTCCACGCCCAGCCACTCCTCTCCACGCCCAGCTCCTCCTCTCCACGCCCAGCCACTCCTCTTCCCATTCAGCCACTCCTCTCCACGCCCGGCCACTCCTCTCCACGCCCAGCCGCTCCTCTCCACGCCCAGCCGCTCCTCTCCACGCCCAGACACTCCTCTCCACGCCCAGACACTCCTCCCCACGTCCAGCCACTCCTCTCCACGCCCAGCCACTCCTCTCCACGCCCAGCCACTCCTCCCCACGCCCAGCCACTCCTCTCCACGCCCAGCCACTCCTCCCCACGCCCGGCCACTCCTCTCCACGCCCAGCCACTCCTCCCCACGCCCGGCCACTCCTCTCCACGCCCGGCCACTCCTCCCCACGCCCAGCCACTCCTCTCCACGCCCAGCCACTCCTCTCCACGCCCAGCCACTCCTCCCCACGCCCAGCCACTCCTCTTCACGCCCAGCCACTCCTCCCCACGCCCAGCCACTCCTCTCCACATTCAGCCACTCCTCTCCACGCCCAGCTACTCCTCTCCACGCCCGGCCACTCCTCTCCACGCCCAGCTACTCCTCTCCCCGCCCGGCCACTCCTCTCCACGCCCGGCCACTCCTCTCCACGCCCGGCCACTCCTCTCCACGCCCAGCCACTCCTCTCCACGCCCAGCCACTCCTCCCCACGCCCAGCCACTCCTCTTCACGCCCAGCCACTCCTCCCCACGCCCAGCCACTCCTCTCCACATTCAGCCACTCCTCTCCACGCCCAGCCACTCCTCCCCACGCCCGGCCACTCCTCTCTCCACGCCCAGCCACTCCTCTCTCCACGTCCATCCACTCCTCTCCACGCCCAGCCACTCCTCTCCACGCCCGGCCACTCCTCTCCACGCCCAGCCCCTCCTCTCCACGCCCAGCCACTCCTCTCCACGCTCAGGCACTCCTCTCCACGCCCGGCCGCTCCTCTCCACGCCCTGCCGCTCCTCCCCACGCCCAGCCACTCCTCTCCACGCCCAGCCACTCCCCTCCACGCCCAGCCACTCCCCTCCACGCCCAGCCGTTCCTCCCCATGCCCAGCCACTCCTCCCCACGCCCAGCCACTCCTCCTCTCCACGCCCAGCCACTCCTCTCCACGCCCAGCCACTCCTCCCCACACGCAGCCCCTCTCCACGCCCAGCCACTCCTCTCCACGCCCAGCCACTCCTCTCCACGCCCAGACACTCCTCTCCACGCCCAGACACTCCTCTCCACGTTCAACTTGTCCCCAGCTTAGGGCACTCAGCTACCTGCCAGCAGAGCCCCAAAACACCAAAAAGAAAAGAAAAAAAACCTACGGACCTGAACCTCTTCCTCATGGTGGTGATTCTGCTGAGAGGCAGGTGGTCCAGCGGAGCATTTCCACACCTAAGAGTCGATAGATGTGTTAGAGCGGGCGAAAGCCCGGGCCAGCTCATGCATCATATACAGGGCTCCGTGGCTGAGCATCGACCGAGGAACCGGGAGGTCAGGGTTCGAATCCCGGCCAGGGCACAGGCCCGGGTTGCGGGCTCGATCCCCAGGAGGGGGGCGTGCAGGAGGCAGCCGATCCATGATTCTCTCTCATCACGGATGTTTCTATGCCCCCCGACCCCAAATCACCCCCGTGTCTCTCTCCCGCGTGGGTGTTTTTCCCTCACACTCTATCCCCCCCGCCCCGATCACTCCCACTCTCTCTAAAAACCAATGGAAAAAATATCCTCAGGTGAGGGTTCAATAGAAAATAAAAGAGAAGTGGAAGCGCCGAGACCGGTGTGGCTCAGTGGATAGAGCGTCGGCCTGCGGACTGAAGGGTCCCGGGTTCGATTCTGGTCAAGGTGCATGCACTTTGGTTGCGGGCACATCCCCAGTGGGGGGCGTGCAGGAGGCAGCTGATCGATGATTCTCTCTCATCAACGTTTCTAACTCTGTCTCCCCCTCTCTTCCTCTCTGTAAAAAATCAATAAAATACATTTTTTTAAATACTAAAAGAGGAGCAGAAACTGGTTTGTCTCAGTAGATAGAGCGTCAGCCTGCGGACTCAAGGGTCCCGGGTTCGATCCCGGTCAAGGGCATATACCTTGGTTTCAGGCACATCCCCAGTGGGGGGTGTGCAGGAGGCAGCTGGTCGATGTTTCTCTCTCATCAACGTTTCTAACTCTGTATCCCTCTCTCTTCCTCTCTAAAAAAATCAATAAAATATATATATTTTTAAATTTTCAAATACATAAAAGAAGCTTCAAAACTGTTATTCTTTTAAGAGACAGAGAGAAAGAAGAGGAAGCCACAGGGGTGAACCCACAGTGGCCTGTGTACCTCAACCCCCCAGCCCCCACCCCCAGCCCATGGAGGGATGGATCCCCCACTGTAGCCACGCCCACCACCAACGCAGCCACGCCCACGTCTCAACACAGTCACGCCCACTGCCCACCACAGCCACGCCCACTCTCAACCCTGCCGGCCCACCTGTAGCCACGCCCACCATAGCCACGCCCACTGCCATCACATCCACGCCCACTGTCACCACAGCCACGCCCACCACCAGCAGAAGCCACTCCCACCGCCCGCCCAGACAGACCTCATCCTGCAGATGAAGGACCGCCTGGAGCCCATGCACATGCGCATGGAGGACTGCTGCCCCTCCTTCTTCACCGTCCCCGTCTTCAGGTCCAGGATCCGGCCTGAGGGAGAGACAGAGAGAGAGAGGGAGGGAGAGAGAGACAGAGAGAGAGAGAGAGAGAGAGAGAGGGAGAGGGAGAGGGAGAGAGAGGGAGAGGGAGAGAGAGAGATAGGGCGGGTGCATCAGCCTCGGCCTCGGCCTGGGGGCCTATATATATATTTAATTGATTTTTTTTACAGAGAAGAAGAGAGAGGGATAGAGTTAGAAACATTGATGAGAGCCGAAACCGGTGTGCCTCAGTGGACAGAGCGTCGGCCTGCGGACTGAAAGGTCCCGGGTTCGATTCCGGTCAAGGGCATGGACCTTGGTTGCCGGCACATCCCCAGTGGGGGGTGTGCAGGAGGCAGCTGGTCGATGTTTCTCTCTCATCGACGTTTCTGGCTCTCTATCCCTCTCCCTTCCTCTCTGTAAAATATCAATAAAATATATTTTCTTTAAAAAGAAAGAAACATTGATGAGAGAGAGTCATCGATCAGCTGCCTCCTGCACGCCCCCCACTGGGGAGGTGCCCGCAACCAAGGTCCATGCCCTTGACTGGAATCGAACCCGGGACCTTTCAGTCCGCAGGCCGACGCTCTCCCGCTGAGCCACACCGGTTTCGGCTCTCATCGATGTTTCTAACTCTCTCTCTCCCTTCCTCTCTGTAAAAAAATCAATTAAAGCAATTTATATATGTATATATTATTGATTTCAGAGAGGATAGGAGAGGGAGAGAAACATCCGTGATGAGAACCATGGATCGGCTGCCTCCTGCACGCCCCACACAGGGGGATTGAGCCCACAGCCCGGGCAGGTGACCTGAGCTGGAGTTGAACCCGGGACCCTTCAGTTCACAGGCCGACACTCTACCCACTGAACCACACCGGCCAGGGACATTGATATGAATTTTTTTAATATATATTTTTTATTGATTTTAGAGAGGAAGATAAGAGAGAAACATCCATGATGACAGAATCACGGACCGGCCGCCTCCTGCACGCCCCACACCGGGGATGGAGCCCGCCACCCGGGCCTGTGCCCCGACCGGGAATCGAACCCTGACCTCCCGGTTCCAAGGTCGGCGCTCCACCACGAAGGCCCAGATTTTTAGTTTCATTTTCTGACAAAGAAGAACCAGGCGTTTGTCTTGGACAAGATCATCCAGGAAGGAAAGCTGTGTGCTCCTAAAACGTCTCCCCCCGGCTGCCGCCGAAACACAAATAGAAATCAGGATGCTTCCATCAAAGCAGTCCGGGAGAGGACGGGAAACATCTTATCTTGTCCTGTTTTGTTTTGTTTTGTTTTGTTTTTAAAAAAAAGGAGGCAAACCGCCCTGGCCGGTGTGGCTCAGTGGATAGAGCGCCGGCCTGTGGACTCAGGGGTCCCGGGTTCGATCCCCGGTCAGGGCACAGGCCCGGGTTGCAGGCTCATGCCCGCTAGGGGGGCGTGGGGGAGGCAGCCGGTCCGTGATTCTCTCTCCTCGTGGAGGTTTCTCTCCCCCTCCCTTCCTCTCTGAAATCCATACACATATGCGTTCTTTAAAACACTATTGTCTGAAGGGCTCGTGGAGGCTGGGGGGGGGGGGGGCACGCAGAGGCTAGAGAATGTTAAATTTTACTTTCTTTTTCCCCCCCCACCATACATTTCTCTTTCTGGTTAAATGGCCATTTACATTCCATGTCCTTTTTGCTTTTGTTTATTAATTTTAATACACTAAGTTGAACGTCTGCCCCCTGCTGGCCAGTGCATGTCGTAGCAGCTGGTCTCCACCGCTTGTAACGGTCGCTTAGTCTTTTATACACATACAGCCTGCGGCCTGGAGGGCCCCGGGTCCGATTCCGGTCAACGGCGCATGGACCTTGGTTGCGGGCACATCCCCGGTGGCCTGGTGCACAAAATCCGTGCACGGAGCGGGGGGGGTGAGGGGGTGTCCCCTCAGCCCACCTGGCACCCTCTCGAAATCCTGGACTGCTGGCTCCTAACCGCTCACCTGCCTGCCTGCCTGATCGCCCCTAACCACTCACCTGCCTGCCTGCCTGATCACCCCTAACCCCTCTCCCAGCCTGCCTCACCACTCCTAACCCCTCTGCCTGCCTGATCGCCCCTAACCGCTCACCTGCCTGCCTGCCTGCCTGATGGCCCCTAACCACTCACCTGCCTGCCTGGTCACCCCTAACCCCTCTCCCAGCCTGCCTCATCACTCCTAACCACTCACCTGCCTGCGTGATCGCCCCTAACCATGCCCCTGCCTGATCACAACCTAATCACTCACTTGCCTGCCTGCCTGATCCCCCCTAACCACTCACCTGCCTGCCTGATCACCCCTAACCCCTCTCCCAGCCTGCCTCACCGCTCCTAACCACCCTGCCTGCCTGATCGCCCCTAACCGCTCACCTGCCTGCCTGCCTCATCGCCTCTAACCGCTCGACGGCCTGCTTGATTGCCCCTGACCAACCACCTGCCGGCCTGCCTGATGCCCCTAACCACTCACCTGCCTGCCTCATCCCTCCTAACCGCTCGCCCAGCCTGCCTCATTGCCCCCAACCACTCACCTGCCTGTCTGATCCCCCCTAACCACTCACCTGCCTGTCTGATCCCCCCTAACCACTCACCTGCCTGCCTGATCCCCCCTAACCACTCACCTGCCTGCCTGATCCCCCCTAACCGCTCACCTGCCTGCCTGATCCCCCCTACCCACTCACCTGCCTGTCTGATCCCCCCTAACCACTCCCCTGCCTGCCTGATCGCCCCTAACCACTCACCTGCCTGCCTGATCACCCCTAACCACTCGCCTGCCTGCCTGATCCCCCCCTAACCACTCACCTGCCTGTCTGATCCCCCCCCTAACCACTCACCTGCCTGCCTGATCCCCCCCAACCACTCACCTGCCTGTCTGATCCCCCCTAACCACTCACCTGCCTGCCTGATCCCCCCTACCCACTCACCTGCCTGCCTGATCCCCCCTAACCACTCGCCTGCCTGCCTGATCCCCCCCTAACCACTCACCTGCCTGTCTGATCCCCCCCTAACCACCTCTGCCTGTCTGATCACCCCTAACCACTCACCTGCCTGTCTGATCACCCCCTAACCACTCCCCTGCCTGCCTGATCCCCCCTAACCACTCACCTGCCTGCCTGATCCCTCCTAACCACTCACCTGCCTGCCTGATCGCCCCCTAACCACTCCCCTGCCTGCCTGATCCCCCCTAACCGCTCACCTGCCTGCCTGATCACCCCCTAACCACTCACCTGCCTGCCTGATCCCCTCTAACCACCTCTGCCTGTCTGATCGCCCCTAACCACTCACCTGCCTGCCTGATCCCCCCTAACCACTCACCTGCCTGCCTGATCCCCCCTAACCACTCACCTGCCTGCCTGATCCCCCCAACCACTCACCTGCCTGCCTGATCGCCCCTAACCACTCACCTGCCTGCCTCATCTCCTCTAACTGCTCGACTGCCTGCTTGATTGCCCCTGACCACCCTCCTGCCTGCCTGCCTGATCCCCCCTAACCACTCACCTGCCTGCCTGATCGCCCCTAACCACTCACCTGCCTGCCTGATCCCCCCTAACCACTCACCTGCCTGCCTGATCACCCCTAACCACTCACCTGCCTGCCTGATCCCCCCTAACCACTCACCTGCCTGCCTGATCCCCCCTAACCACTCACCTGCCTGCCTGATCCCCCCTAACCACTCACCTGCCTGTCTGATCCCCCCTAACCACTCACCTGCCTGCCTGATCACCCCTAACCACTCACCTGCCTGTCTGATCCCCCCTAACCACTCACCTGCCTGCCTGATCACCCCTAACCACTCACCTGCCTGTCTGATCCCCCCTAACCACTCACCTGCCTTCCTGATCCCCCCTAACCACTCACCTGCCTGTCTGATCCCCCCTAACCACTCACCTGCCTGCCTGATCCCCCCTAACCACTCACCTGCCTTTCTGATCCCCCCTAACCACTCACCTGCCTGCCTGATCCCCCCTAACCACTCACCTGCCTGCCTGATCACCCCTAACCACTCACCTGCCTGCCTGATCCCTCCTAACCACTCACCTGCCTGTCTGATCCCCCCTAACCACTCACCTGCCTGTCTGATCCCCCCCTAACCACCTCTGCCTGTCTGATCCCCCTAACCACTCACCTGCCTGCCTGATCACCCCTAACCACTCACCTGCCTGCCTGATCCCCCCTAACCACTCACCTGCCTGCCTGATCCCCCTAACCGCTCACCTGCCTGCCTGATCGCCCCTAACCGCTCACCTGCCTGCCTGATCCCCCCTAACCACTCACCTGCCTGTCTGATCCCCCCTAACCACTCCCCTGCCTGCCTGATCGCCCCTAACCACTCACCTGCCTGCCTGATCCCCCCTAACCACTCACCTGCCTGCCTGATCACCCCTAACCACTCCCCTGCCTGTCTGATCCCCCCTAACCACTCACCTGCCTGCTGATCCCCCCTAACCACTCACCTGCCTGCCTGATCCCCCTAACCACCTCTGCCTGCCTGATCACCCCCTAACCACTCGCCTGCCTGCCTGATCACCCCTAACCACTCACCTGCCTGTCTGATCCCCCCTAACCACCTCTGCCTTGTCCCCCCCCCCCCGAGACCCAGGCTTCCCTCCTCTGGCCGGCCCCAGGACACTGGGGACCTGGGCCTCCCCCCCTTTGGCCACAGCCCTGGGCAGGGCCATCCGGGACCCCCGGCTTTGCCGGAAAGGACACCCGGAATGACGTCCGGTCTGATGGCCGCATCACCCTTTCACCAGCGCGGATGCTAACTGATGCCAGAGAGCCAGGGAGAGGGAGGTGGAGAGATGGAAGCGTCCGTGACGAGAGAGAATCACGGACCGGCCGCCTCCTGCACGCGCCCCCCACGGGGGACGGAGCCCCAACCCGGGCCTGTGCCCTGACCGGGAATCGAACCCCGACCTCCTGGTTCCCAGGTGGACGCTCAGCCCTGAGCAGGGATGGCCGAGGGACTGGGGGGGGGGGGGGCGGCCCCTGGCCCCCGGGCTCCCCGAGGTGCCTGTGAGCCACACGGCGTGTCTGAGTGCACGTCCCCCCACGCCACCACACGGGGAGGCGCCACCGAGAAGCCGACGAGGGCAGCCAGGGCTGCACAGACCCTCAGAGAGACCCTTCTCGGGCGACGGCACGGCCGAGACGGGGAGGCGAGCCCCGGCCCGTGCGGCTCAGTGGACAGAGCGCCGACCCGTGGACCAAAGGGTCCCGGGTCCACACCAGCAGACAGCAGCCGCGTGTCGCTGCGGGCCGCCCGGGACCAAACCAGAGAGGGTCGGACCTGCATCACCACCACGGGCCCACCATCCGGACCTGAAACCCCACGGCGGACACGCGTACACGGAAGGAGCTGTTTGACTCGGGAACTGGGTCTCAGAAGAACTGGCGGCCCAGGAAGGAGCTCACTACAGACGGATTCGTGTGCCTCTCGGCATCACCGTTCCTGCTGGTCTCAGTTTTGATTCTTTTTTTAAAAAAAAATATATTGTATTGATATTTCACAGAGAGGAAGGGAGAGGGATAGAGAGCTAGAAACGCCGATCAGAGAAAAACATGGACCAGCTGCCTCTTGCACACCCCCTACCGGGGATGTGCCCGCCACCAAGGTCCATGCCCTTGGCCGGAATCGAACCCGGGACCCTTCAGTCCGCAGGCCGACGCTCTACCACTGAGCCACACCGGTTTCGGCAGTTTTGACTCTTATACGTGTATTTCCAGGGAGCACACGATCGCACGCATCTGGGGCAAATGGTGGCCAGCACAGACGGATGGACAAGAACAGACCCGGAGACGAGGAGCCACGGGTCCCAGCCGTGGGCAAACCACGGCCCCGAGGGCTGGATCCGGCCCGTGCGGCTGTTCTGTCCGGCCCGCGGAGCCGAAAGAGCGGAGGAGGGTTCTCTCGCTCTCCCCTCCGCGCCTTCCCCAGCAGCCCAAGAGGAGAGTGCCAGCGTGGTCAGGCTGCTTTTGTGCCGGCCCTCCCTCCGATCCAGTGTAAGAACCCACGGTGGCCCTCAAGTCAAACAGTTTGCCCACCCCTGGGTCAGACTGTCGGGCCTCAGAGGGAGGGTGGGATGAAAGGGAGAGACCCACCAAAGGACTGTGTGCACACACAGGATCCTAACCAGTGGTCACGGACAACAGGCGGTGGGGGCCTGAGTGGGGAGGGGTGGAGGATTGGAATTGGGGGATTGAGGACAAATATGTGATACCTTAATCAATAAAGAAATTAATTTTTCTTTTTTTTTAAAGGGTCCCGGGTTCGATTCCGCTCAGGGGCACGGACCTCGGCGGCAGGCTCACCCCCGGCCCGGGGCCCTGGTTGAGGCACGTGCAGGAGGTGTCTCTCTCCCATCGATGTTTCTCTCTCTCTCTCCCTCTCCCTTCCTCTCTCTCTAAAAAACCAATGGGAAAATATCCCCGGGTGAGGATTAACAAAACAAAACAAAACAAAAAAGAAAGAACTGGGCCGAAACCGGTGTGGCTCAGTGGATAGAGCGTCGGCCTGCGGACTGAGGGGTCCCGGGTTCGATTCCGGTCAGGGGCGTGTGGGCACATCCCGCAGCGGGGGTCGTGCAGGAGGCAGCTGGTCGATGTTTCCCTCTTATCGACTGTTTCTAGCTCTCTATCCCTCTCCCTTCCTCTCGGTAAAATACCAATAAAATATATATTAAAAAAATACAATAAAATAAAAAAATTTTAAAAAAAGAACTGGGGGCCGAGACAGGCGTGGCCCAGTGGATAGAGCGTCGGCCTGCGGACTGCAGGGTCCCGGGTTCGATTGCGGTCAAGGGCATGTGCCTTGGTTTCGGGCACGTCCCCAGCGGGGGGCATGCAGGAGGCAGCTGTTGGATGTCTCTCTCTCTCATCGATGTTTCTAACGCTCTACCCCTCTCTCTTCCTCTCTGTAAAAAAAAATCAATAAAATATATATTTTTAAAACGGACTGGGGGGTGTGGGGGAGGAAGCCAGGGGGCACAGAGCCCGACACGGGGGACGGGGGGGCCCCGGCGCCCCTCCCGCCCGCCCGCTGGACTGCTGGGCCCCACAGCCCGCCCCCCCCCAGCCCTCACATTCCAGGCGTGACGCAGAGTCACGCGAGCACCCCGTGCCCGGCGGCGGGTCTGCTGTTCATTAAGAAGCGGCCCCCTCTCGTCCCCCCTTTTTCCCCCCTCCTCCCCCCCTGTCCCCCCCCCCCCCCCCCCCCCCCCCCCCCCCCCCCCGGCGGCCGGCACCCCTTCCCGGTTTCCTACAGCAGACGCCAGGGTCCTGTTTAGAATGCCCGGGGCGTGATGTGATGTAAAGGGAAGTGCATTCCTCTGAGGGATCACGCCCCAGGAATGCCGGCAATGCGGGCCCCGAGGGGTGACTGATGGTCTCCCTCCCCCCTCCGTCCTCGGATGGAGGGGGGCCGGGGCGGACACGGGGGGGTCAGGAAGGCAAGCTGAGGCCGTGCCCTGCCCTCGCCTCACCCCGCCGGCAAACGGAACGAGAGGACCAGAAGGAAACTGTAAAGCACGGCAGGTACAGCCCGCCCCCTCCGGGCAGCAAGGCCTCAGCAGGAGCCCGGCCAGTGTTGCTCAGTGGTCAGCGTCGACGTAGGAGCCAGGAGGTCAGGGTTCGATTCCCGGCCCAGGGCACAGGCCCCGGGTTGGGGGCTCCATCCCCCGTGGGGGGGCGTGCAGGAGGCGGCCGGTCCGTGATTCTCTCTCATCACAGATGTTTCTCTCCCTCTCCCTCCCTCTCTGGCATCAACTAAAAATTATTTTCTTAAAGACGGGCCTTCGCCAGTGTGGCTCCGTGGACGGAGAGCATCGGCCCCAGAACTGAAGGGCCCCGGGTTCGATTCCGGCCAAGGGCACGGGCCTCGGTCGCAGGTTCCCCGGCGCTGGACGGGGCGCGTGCAGGAGGCAACCCATCGAGGCGTCTCTCTCCCATCGAGGTGTCTCTCTGCCTCTCTGTCTGTCTCTCCCTCTCCCTCCTTCTCTAACAGTCCATGGGGGGAAACATCCTCGGACGAACAACAACAACAACAATAATAATAATGAGTAGAAATGATGAAAAAGGCGAGGGAAGGGAAGGTTGGCGTGTGCAGAGACGCGGTGTACGTAAAACCTATGATGATAAGAGTGTAATATGCTAATTAGACCAGACGTCCTTCCGGACGTCCTTCCGGACGAAGCCGGGGCTGCGGGGGAAGCCGGGGTCCCGGGTGCCGACAGCCGGGGGAAGGAAGGCCCGCTCCTGCACAGATTTCATGCCCCAGGGCCTCTACTAATAATCCTATCCAAGAAAAGGGTACTATGCAAATTGACCGTCGCTCCAACACGTAAGATTGCTGCCCCCGTGTGGTCAAAGATGGCCGCCACAAGATGGCCAGCAGGGGAGGGCAGTTGAGAGGGACCCAGGCCTGCAGGGGAGGGCAGTTGGGGAGGGCAGTTAGGGGCGACTAGGCTGGCAAGGGAGGGCAGTTAGGGGGTGATCAGACTGGCAGGGGGAGTGGTTAGGGGGTGATCAGGCTGGCAGGGGAGCGGTTAGGGGGTGATCAGGCTGGCAGGGGAGTGGTTAGGGGGTGGTCAGGCTGGCAGGGGGAGCGGTTAGGGGGTGACCAGGCTGGCAGGGGAGTGGTTAGGGGGTGATCAGGCTGGCAGAGGAGGGCAGTTAGGGGCAATCAGGCAGGCAGGGGAGCGGTTAGGAGGTGATCAGGCTGGCAGGGGAGGGCAGTTATGGGGTGACCAGGCTGGCAGGGGAGGGCAGTTATGGGGTGACCAGGCTGGCAGAGGAGTGGTTAGGGGGTGGTCAGGCTGGCAGGGGAGTGGTTAGGGGGTGATCAGGCTGGCAGGGGAGCGGTTAGGAGGTGATCAGGCTGGCAGGGGAGTGGTTAGGAGGTGATCAGGCTGGCAGGGGAGTGGTTAGGGGGCGATCAGGCTGGCAGGGGAGCGGTTAGGGGTGATCAGGCTGGCAGGGGAGCGGTTAGGAGGTGATCAGGCTGGCAGGGGAGTGGTTAGGGGGTGATCAGGCTGGCAGGGGAGCGGTTAGGAGGTGATCAGGCTGGCAGGGGAGTGGTTAGGAGGTGATCAGGCTGGCAGGGGAGCGGTTAGGAGGTGATCAGGCTGGCAGGGGAGTGGTTAGGGGGCAATCAGGCTGGCAGGGGAGTGGTTAGGGGCCATCAGGAAGGCAGGCGAGCAGGTGAGCAGTTGGGAGCCAGCAGTCCTGGATTGGAGAGGGTGCAGGCTGGGCTGAGGGACACCCCCCTTCTCCCCCGCATCCCTCCCCCCCCCCCCCCGCACTGTGCACGAATGTCATGCGCCGGGCCTCTAGTCGTGACAATGAACAGAAAGGGTGAAACGGTGAGGGACGGGAAGGTTAGGCTCAGTTTCCGTGAAAGGCCCGCGGTCTGGGGCTCAGAAAACCACACACACACACACACACACACACACACACACTCCGGGGAACACCGCGGGGCAGACAGCCCGGCTCAGAGGCCGGGGCGGAGGTCACGGACCAACACGAAGGGACGCGTCTGAGGCGGGGAAAGACGGCTCTCAGAGGCCGGGAAAGACGGCTCTCAGAGGCCGGCCCGGGGCCGCGGAGAGGAGAGATCATCCACCCCAGCAATCCGTCGCGGGGCAGGGGCGAGGAGGGGGCGGTGAGCTCGCGGCTCACATTCCGGGGGACGGAGCCAGGACACCCGTCACGGGGCAGAGCGGGGGGGACAGAGGGGACGCGGGAGGGACGCACGGACGCCTGCTCCCCACCGAGATGGGGTCACAGGGGGCCGGAGCGGGGGGGGGGGGGAGGAGTGGTGGTCCGATGTGCCTTCCCTTCAAAGGGATCCAAACAGCCCAGGTGGGTGGCCCAGTGGTTAGAGCGCTGGCCCGCACCCTGAGGGTCGCGGGTTCCGTTCCCGGCCAAGGGCATGTACCTCGGGGGGCAGGTTCGATCCCCCGGCCCCGGTCAGGGCGTGGGTGGGAGGTGGGCAGTGGGTGTCTCTCTCACATCGATGTTTTTTCCTCTCTCTCCCCACCCCCCAGCCCACGCACCTTTTTAAAAATATATATATATTATTGATTTTTATTACAGAGAGGAAGGGAGAGGGACAGAGAGTTAGAAACATCCACCAGCTGCCTCCTGCACACCCCCCACCGGGGACGTGCCCGCAACCAAGGCCCACGCCCTTGACCGGGAATCGAACCCGGGACCCTTCGTTTCGCAGGCCGACGCTTTTATCCTCTGAGCCACACCGGTTTCGGAAAGACACACACACACACCTTCTACTCTTTTTAGAAACCAATGGGACCTTGGCCGGCGTGGCTCAGGGGTTGAGTGGTGACCTAGGACCCAGGAGGTCAGGGTTCGATTCCCGGTCAGGGCACAGGCCCGGGTGGCGGGCTCCATCCCCAGTGGGGGGCGTGCAGGAGGCAGCCGGTCCACTGTTCTCTCTCACCATGGATGTTTTTTTCTCTCTCTCCCTCTCCCTTCCTCTCTCTGAAATCATTACTATTATATGTATTTTTTTAAAAATCAATGAGAAAAAATATCCTCGGGTGAGGATTAAAAGCAACAACAACAAAAAACCAGTGGTGGGACCCTGGCTGGTGTGGCTCAGTGGACAGAGCATCGGCCTGGGGACCCAAGGGTCCCGGGTTCGATTCCCATCAAGGGCATGTGCCTTGGTTGCGGGCACATCCCCGGTGGGGGGCGTGCAGGAGGCAGCTGATGGATGTTTCTAGCTCTCTCTCCCTCTCCCTTCCTCTCTGTAAAAAAACAAAACCCATAAAATATATTTTTACAAAGAAATGTGTGTGTGTGTCTCTCTCTCTCTCTTTTTTGTTTAGTGAGACGAAAGGAAACTATTTTAATCTCCCCGATCGTGCTGAGGTTTTCACAATCCAGCTATTTTTAACCGCGGCCGTCACCGAGCAGGCCCGCGGCCACGTGAGACTATTCCAGAAACCGGAGAAATCGCCGCCGCCGCCGCCGGCAGGAAGCGATGACGCGGCGGCGTGTGGAAATGTTCTGGGGGGGGGGCCTGCCTACACACAGCGTGACTCAGGTGTTTTGGGGGGCTGTGGCTTTTTATAGACTCGGGGACGGAGGGGGCAGGGGGGGCCGGGCCGGGCCGGGGGGGGGTCTCTGTCTGTTTACTAACTTCCCCAGCGCCCATCCACGCGGGGAGAGGAGATGAGGAAATCGGGGCTGTTGCAAAAAGGAAAAAAGATCGCGGCAGCGGCTCCCGGATCCCGGGTCCCCGGGGCTGCCAGCTGCCCGCCTGCTGGCTTCACAT
The DNA here is from genome assembly GCA_963924515.1 of Vespertilio murinus. Taxonomy (NCBI): domain Eukaryota; kingdom Metazoa; phylum Chordata; class Mammalia; order Chiroptera; family Vespertilionidae; genus Vespertilio; species Vespertilio murinus. The sequence continues at coordinate 1,559,739 of OZ004722.1, forward strand.
TCTGTTCCCCTCCTGTGGGGTCGCCCTCCCGACCTGAGCAGAGGGGTGGGGGGGGGGTGCTCTCGTACCGGGAACCGCGTCATTCCCGGCTCGGGGTGCTTTTATGCGCCAGTTCTTTGATACACACTGAGTGACCAAGTTAACATAGATAGGTAGATAGATAGATGGATGGATAGATAGATAGATAGATAGATAGATAGATAGATAGATAGATATTTGTATTAGAGGCCCGGTGCATGCATTCGTGCATGGGTGGGTCCGGCCAGCCTGGCCAGGGGGAGGGGACGTGGGTGGTTGGCCGGCCTGCCTGCTGGTCAAACTCCTGGTCGAGGGGACCATGTGCACATGAGCCTTTTATTCTATAGGACAGACACGGAGTGGCCAGATGATTATGATTCCTGAACACCTAATAATCTGGCCACTCCGTGTGTGTGTGTGTGTGTGTGTGTGTGTGTGTGTTAGAGGCCCGGTGCATGCATTCGTGCATGGGTGGGGTCCGGCCAGCCTGGCCAGGGGGAGGGGACGTGGGCGGTGGGCCGGCCTGCCTGCTAATCGAACTCCCGGTCGAGGGGACCATGTGCACATGAGCCTTTTATTCTATAGGACGCACACGGAGTGGCCAGATGATTGTGCGTTCGGAGATCACCATCACCTGGCCGCTCTGTGTGTGTTTTTATTGATTTCGGAGAGGAAGGGAGAGCTAGAAACATCAACGTTGAGGGAGAATCATGGATCGGCTGCCTCCTGCACGCCCCCCCGCTGGGTCTGTGCCCTTGACCGGGAATCGAACCCTGACCTCCTGGTTCCTAGGTGGACGCTCAATGACTGAGCCACGCCGGCCGGGCCTGGGCAGCTCGGTTAGTTGGAGGGTCGTCCCCGTCCACCAAGGTGGTGAGTTCGATCCCCAGTCAGGGGACATACAGGAAGCAGCCAGAGAATGCGTGAATGATTAGAACAATAAATATATATCTCTCTCCCTCTCTCTCTCTCCCTCTCTCTCCCTCTCTCTCAAACGAAAGAAACAAACAGTGTACACACGTGGGCTTGGCCACAACGCTGTAGAATTCAGGGACGCAGACTGAAAGCCCGTCTCAGAGTTTTTTTTAAAAGAAGCAGAACCTTCTGCATTGCGTTGGGGACTCGGCGTTGATCTGTCTTCCTACTCCTATAGAATAAAAGGCTAATATGCAAATTGGCCCTTACACCCTCGCACAAGATGGCCTGCAGGGGAGGGCAGTTGGGGGTAACCAGGCTGGCAGGGGAGGGCAGTTAGGGGCAACCAGGCCAGCAGGGGAGGGCAGTTAGGGGCAACCAGGCCGGCAGGGGAGGGCAGTTAGGGGTAACCAGGCCGGCAGGGGAGGGCAGTTAGGGGTGATCAGGCCAGCAGGGGAGGGCAGTTAGGGGTAACCAGGCCAGCAGGGGAGGGCAGTTAGGGGCAACCAGGCCAGCAGGGGAGGGCAGTTAGGGGCAACCAGGCCGGCAGGGGAGGGCAGTTAGGGGTAACCAGGCCGGCAGGGGAGGGCAGTTAGGGGTGATCAGGCCAGCAGGGGAGGGCAGTTAGGGGTAACCAGGCCAGCAGGGGAGGGCAGTTAGGGGTGACCAGGCCAGCAGGGGAGGGCAGTTAGGGGTGACCAGGCCAGCAGGGGAGGGCAGTTAGGGGTGACCAGGCCAGCAGGGGAGGGCAAGTTTGGGGCAAGTGGGCTGGCAGGGGAGGGTAGTTAGGGTGACTAGGCGCTAGGGGAGGGCAGTTGGGGGCAATTGGGCCAGCAGGGGAGCAGTTAGGCGTCGATCAGGCTGGCAGGGGAGTGGTTAGGGGGTGATCGGGCAGGCAGGCAGGCAAGCAGCTGGGGAGACAGCAGTCCCAGATTGTGACTGGGATGCCCGACATCCCCCCGAGGGGCTCCCAGATTGGAGAGGGTGCAGGCTGGGCTGAGGGACAATCCCCCCCCAAAGTGCATGGATTTCGTGCACCGGGGATCTGGTCCTGTATCATAAGGGGCTAATATGCAAATCGACCGAATGGCGGAACCCCCGAACAACCAATCAAAGAGCAGCATGCTAATGATATGCGAAGGCCGCTCGGCTGCTCTCCATGGCACGCGCCGGCCACCCGAGGGAAGACAGTCAACCGGCCGACCAGTCGCTATGACGTGCACTGACCACCAGGGGGCGGACGCTCTGACCGGTAGGTTCGCTTGCTGCTGGGGTCCAGCCGATCGGGACTGATCCCGCAGGCCACGCCCCTCGGGAGGGCTCACAGCTGGAGAGGCAGCCGTGGCAGGGTCAGCCTCTCCCGATGGGGACCGATTGGGTGGGAACCCGAGGCAGGCACAGGGGGACTGGCGGGAGCAGCAGGAGGAGCTGCCGGCGGCGCTGGACTCGGGTTCGACCCGATCCCTGCAGGCCACCCGAGGGACCTGTGCACAGGTTCGTGCACCGGCCGCTAGTCTGACATGAAAAAAGCAAAACCGGACTCCCGGTTACATAAGCTGCACACCTCCAAACCCACATTTTTTATATATATATACACACACACATTTGTATAGATTTCAGAGAGGAAGGGAGAGAGAGAGACAGAAACATCCAGGATGAGAGAGAATCACGGATCGGCTGCCTCCCGCACGCCCCACAGTGGTGGGGGGAATCGAGCCGGCAACCTGGGCACAGCCCGGCATGTGCCCTTGGCCAGACTCGAACCCGAGACCCTTCAGTCCACAGGCTGGCGCTCTATCCACTGAGCCACACCAGCTAGGGCAACATTTTTAAATATATATGTATATATTTGTATTGATTTCAGAGAGGAAGGGAGAGGGATGGAGAGTTAGAAACATCGATGAGAGAAACATCCACCAGCTGCCTCCTGTACACCTCCTACTGGGGATGTGCCCGCAACCAAGGTACATGCCCCCGACTGGAATCGAACCCGGGACCTTTCAGTCCGCAGGCAGAGGCTCTGTCCACTGAGCCACACCGGTTAGGGCAGCCGTGGGCAAACTACGGCCCGCGCGGCTGTTCTCTCCGGCCCGCGGAGCCAGAAGAGCGGAGGGTTCTCTTGCTCTCCCCTCCGCTCCTTCCCCAGCAGCCCAAGAGGAGAGTGCCAGCGTGGTCAGGCTGCTTTTGTTCCGGCCCTCCCTCCGGTCCAGTGTAAGAACCCACGGTGGCCCTCGAGTCAAAGAGTTTGCCCACCCCTGGGTTAGGGCTTTTCTATTTCCTTTTAAGATGTATTTGTATTGATGTCAGAGAGAAAGGGAGAAGGAGAGAGAGAGGGAGAGATGGAAGCATCAGTGATGTGAGAGAATCCTGGACCGGCTGCCTCCTGCACGCCCCACCCTGGGGATGGAGCCCGCCACCCGGGCCTGTGCCCCGAGCGGGATTCGAACCCGGGACCTCCCACGCCGGCCAGGCCCACACCCTGGGCTCGTACCTCAGGCCACAGAGACCCAGTGCGGACGTGAGGATGCTGACTCAGATGAGCATCTGCGTTTTCATTTTTACCTTCGGGCCCCGGGGCTCAGCGGGGGGCGAGGAGCCCGCAGCCTTCCCCGGGGACCAGCCGTGGATAAGAAAGCCCATGTTTCCGTGATGTCAGCATCCCGGCGGACACGGGAAACAGGCAGCCTGCCCCGGCCAGTGTGGCTCAGTGGACAGAGCGCCGGCCAGCGGACTGAAGGGTCCCGGGTTCGAGTCCAGCAAGGGCACATGCCCGCATGGTGGGCTCAATCTCTGGGGGGAAGGGAGAGTGTACAGGAGGCAGCCGATCCATGATTCTCTCTCGTTATCAATGTTTTTCTCTCTCCCCCTCCCCCTTCCTCTCTGAAACCAATAAAAATGTATTTTTTAAAAGAGGGGAACCCTCTCTCTCTTCTCCCCTCCCTTCCTCTCTCTCTATAGGAGTAAATCCTCGGGGAGAATATCCCCGGGGGAGGGCACCAGACCAAACGGGGAAGCCGCCCTGCCCGCACCATCTCGGCCTCTCAGGCAAGGATGTGGGGTGGCAGGTGGGAGCAGAGCTGCCGGGCCGCCCCCTGGTGGCCGCGCTGAGGAAGTGCAGCCACCTGAGCCTGGAGCAGGTCCCGGGACAATGACCTCAGACCATGACCCCAGACCATGACCCCAGACCATGACCCCGGACCATGACCCCGGACCATGACCCTGGACCATGACCCCGAATCACCACCCCAGACCACGACCCCAGACCATGACCCTGGACCATGAGCCCAGACCATGACCCCGGACCATGACCCCAGACCACGACCCCGAACCATGACCCCAGACCACGATCCTGGACCACGACCCCAGACCATGACCCCAGACCATGACCCCGGACCATGATCCTGAACCATGACCCCGGACCATGACCCCAGACCATGACCCCGGACCATGACCCCGGACCATGATCCTGAACCATGACCCCGGACCATGACCCCAGACCATGACCCCGGACCATGACCCCGGACCATGACCCCGGACCATGACCCCCGGACCATGACCCTGGACCATGACCCCAAACCATGACCCAGACCATGATCCTGGACCACGATCCCATACCATGACTCCGAACCATGACCCCGGACCACGACCCCAGACCATGACCCCAGACCATGACCCCAGACCATGACCCCGGACCATGACCCCAGACCATGACCCCGGACCATGATCCTGAACCATGACCCCGGACCATGACCTCAGACCATGACCCCGGACCATGACCCTGGACCATGACCCCAAACCATGACCCAGACCATGATCCTGGACCACGATCCCATACCATGACTCCGAACCATGACCCCGGACCACGACCCCAGACCATGACCCCAGACCATGACCCCGGACCATGATCCTGAACCATGACCCCGGACCATGACCCCAGACCATGACCCCGGACCATGACCCAGACCATGATCCTGGACCACGATCCTGAACCATGACCCCAAACCATGACCCCGAACCATGACCCCAGACCACGACCCCAAACCATGACCCTGAACCATGACCCCAGACCATGATCCAGACCATGACCCCGGGCCATGACCCCAGACCACGATCCTGAACCATGACCCCAGACCATAACCCCAGACCATGACTCCGGACCATGACCCCGAACCACGACCCCAAACTATGACCCCAGACCATGACCCGGACCATGACCCCGAACCATGATCCCAGACCACGGTCCTGGACCATGACCCCAGACCATGACCCCGGACCATGACCCCAGACCATGACCCCGAACCATGACCCCGGACCATGACCCCAGACCACGATCCTGGACCATGACGCTAGCCCAGGTGTGGGCAAACTTTCTGACTCGAGGGCCACCGTGGGTTCTTACACTGGACCGGAGGGAGGGCCGGAACAAAAGCAGCCTGACCACGCTGGCACTCTCCTCTTGGGCTGCTGGGGAAGGCGAGGAGGGGAGAGCAAGAGAACCCTCCTCCGCTCTTCCGGCTCCGCGGGCCGGAGAGAACAGCCGCACGGGCCGGATCCGGCCCGCGGGCCGTAGTTTGCCCACGGCTGCCCTAGACCATGACCCCAGACCATGACCCCAGCCCACGACCCCAGACCATGACCCCAGACCATGACCCCAGACCATGAGCCTGAACCAAGACCCTGGACCGTGATCCTGAACCCTGACCCCGGACCATGACCCCAAGCCACAATCCTGGACCTCAACCCTGGACCGTGAGCCCGAACCCTGACCCCAGACCCTGACCCCAGACCATGACCCCAGGCCACAACCCGGCGAAGGCGGTGACCAGGCCTGGAGCGTATCTGGGCTGGGCTGGGGCGCAGGCTCCCTCGGGGAACCGGGAGCCACACCACCACGGAGCGGGGGGACCAGGGCCTCTGGCCAGAGCCCTCGGACCCGCCAGGTCCCACTCCCCCTGCCCCCCCCCCCCGGTCATCCCACCCGCGTCCGGCCGGGCGCTCAGGAAGTGGGCTCCGAGCCGGGACCCCGAGGGCGGCCGGGACCCCGAGGGCGGCCAGGCCTCTGAGCAGTGAGGACACGAGGACGCGTGATGGACCGAGCACAGCGCAGACAAGGAGACGGGGCGGGGGGGGGGGGGGGCGTGCAGGGAGGGGAGGAATCGGCTCGCTCCCTCCCCCCTCCTCGCTCACGCCACCCCTCGAGGAGCCGGAGCACCACCCGGTCCCCGCAGGGAGGACGTGCCGAGGGAGCAGAGAGGGAATCACGCCGGGACCACGAACCACGGTGCGTGCCCAGACCGGGAACTGAACCTGTGACCTCCGGGTTGGCAGGCTCCAGCCAGCGACCCTCACCAGCCAGGCCGAAACCTCCCTCCTTTTAGCAGCAGCCCCCGATGGCCTGGGGGTGCCCACACCCCGCAGGGACACCTGTGTCATCAGGAGGCAGGCCTGCCTGAGCGGGGAGCGTGCACCCCAAAGACCTGAAAGCGGGGTCCCCCAAGAGGCACCTGCGGCCCCCACGTTCCCGGAGCATCACTCGCAGGAGCCGGGACGCGGAGCCACCCCGGGGCCTCGGACAGAGGGCGGAGGAAGGCGCGGTCCGAGCCGGGGGTGGAATATTACTCAGCCCTGAAAAAGGAGAAGGGCCCAGCCTCGGCCACTGCACCGCTGAGCGTCCACGCCCCTCAGCTCAGCCACGGGAGCCGCCACAGGAAGACAACCACGCGTGGCTCCAGGTCCACAGGAGACGGAGAGCAGCCACGCGCCGGGGGGCAGAGCCGCGTGGCGTTCTGACGGCTCCGAGACAGGCCGGTCCTCCCCTGCCCCGGGCCCCGTCCACACGTCCTCCTGCGAGGAGCCGGCCCCCTGATCCCCGCCCACCGGCTCCGGTCGCTGAGCCCACCACGGCCCCCAGCGTCCACTCACACACTGGTGTCCCGGTGTGGACCGTGCTGTCCTCCCCGCTGCCGACACACGGGGAGCTCCCACGGACAGACACACGGAGAGGTCCCATGGAGAGACACACGGAGCTCCCACGGAGAGACATGGAGCTCCCACAGACAGACACACGGAGCTCCCACGGACAGACACACGGAGCTCACACGGACAGACACACGGAGCTCCCACGGACAGACACACGGGGCTCCCACGGACAGACAGACACACGGAGAGGTCCCATGGAGAGACACACGGAGCTCCCACAGACAGACAGACACGGGGAGCTCCCACGGACAGACACACGGAGCTCCCACGGACAGACACACGGGGAGGTCCCATGGACAGACACACACGGAGCTCCCACGGAGAGACACACGGAGAGCTCCCACGGACAGACACGGGGAGCTCCCACGGACAGACACACGGAGCTCCCACGGACAGACACACGGAGAGCTCCCACGGACAGACACGGGGAGCTCCCACGGACAGACACACGGAGCTCCCACGGACAGACACACGGAGAGCTCCCACGGACAGACACACAGAGCTCCCACGGACAGACCCACGGACAGACACGCAGAGCTCCCACGGACAGACACACGGAGCTCCCACGGACAGACACCCGGGGAGCTCACACGGAGAGACACACACGGAGCTCCCACGGACAGACACACGGGGAGCTCCCACGGACAGACACACGGAGCTCCCACGGACAGACACACAGAGAGCTCCCACGGACAGACACACGGGGAGCTCCCACAGACAGACACACGGGAGCTCTCTCCCACGGACAGACACACGGAGAGCTCCCACGGACAGACACACAGAGCTCCCACGGACAGACACACGGAGCTCCCACGGACAGACACACAGAGCTCCCACGGACAGACAGACACACGGGAAGCTCCCACCCACAGACACACGGGGAGCTCCCACGGACAGACAGACACATGGGAAGCTCCCACGGACAGACACACGGGGAGCTCCCACGGACAGACACACACGGAGCTCCCACGGACAGACACACGGGAAGCTCCCACGGACAGACACACGGAGCTCCCACGGACAGACAGACACATGGAGCTCCCACGGACAGACACGCAGGGAGCTCCCACGGATAGCAGTGCCCGCCCGGCCCTGGGAGCCGCTGAGCTAAGCTCTCGGCCCTGACCACCTCTTCCCCGGCTCCCACCCGCCCGGCTCGCCTCCTGCCCGGAACCCACATCCTGTGGTTGATGTGGACCGCGGGGCGCGAGCCAGCATTTCCTGGGTGAACCCGCTCCCCCTCCGCACCTCCCCGTCTCACGCCCTCGGCCGTGACCTTCCCACGGCAGCCCGGGGCCCCGCTCTCATCTGGCTGATATTGATTTATTGACTTGCGTATTTATTTTAAATCCAAGTGCATTTACAGCCCTGGCTGGTGTGGCTCAGTGGGTAGGGCGCCGGCCTGCGGACCGAAGGGTCTCAGGTTCTAGTGCCGGTCAGGGCACAGGCCCGGGCGGCAGGGTCCATCCCCGGCGTGGGGCGTGCAGGAGGCGGCCGGTCCGTGATTCTCTCTCCTCGTGGATGCTTCTCTCTCTCTCCCTCTCCCTTCCTCTCCGAGATCAATAAAGACATCTATTTAAGGGCTCCCACAGAGAGCTTCATCGTGGGCACCTGAGGCCTGGGTATTCCAATGCCTGGCACTCACAAACGGTCACGCACGGGGGCTCAGACCTCACTGCAGAGCGTGTAGTTCCGACTAATCCGCAGCAACAGTGCCTCCTCCTGGCACCCTCCTCTAATTGCAGGTAAAACGAGGGAGGAGAGAGTGACCAATGCCATATACCGTATTTGCCGGCGTATAAGACGACTTTTTGGCCCTGAAAAATATGCCTCCAAGTGGGGGGTAGTCTTATACGGCGAGTATATAACAAACTCTGTATTTTTAGTGGAAATTTTAGTGGGTTGTCTTATACGCCCAGTCGTTTTATACGCCGGCAAATACGCATTTTTCAGGGCCAAAAAATCGTCTTATACGCCGGCAAATACGGTAATAAAAGCCCGATATGCAGTGTCCGGTCGTCCTTTCAACCAATCAAAGCGAGGCATGCTAATGAGATAGAGGCTAAGGCCGCTCAGCTGCTCGCTATGACGTGCACGGACCACCAGGGGGGGCAGACAGTCAACCGGTCGCCCAGTCGCTATGACGTGCACTGACCACCAGGGGGCAGACGCTCCGACCGGTAGGTTAGCTTGCTGCTGGTGTCCAGCCGATCGGGACTGAGCGAGATGAGCCGGACATGCCCTGGAGCCCTCCCACGGTCCCTCTCCGGCTGGCCAACCTCCTGCATATCCCTCCCCGGCCCCGATCGTGCACCCGTGGGGTCCCTCGGCCTGGCCTGCACCCTCTCCCAATCCAGGACCCCTGGGGGGGGGATGTCAGAGAACTGGTTTTGGCCCCATCCTGCAGGCCAGGCCGAGGGACCCCCCCACAACTGGTGCACGAATTCGTGCACCGAGCCTCTAATTAAAAATGAGAGAAGCCAAGGCCGGTGTGGCTCAGCGGACAGAGCGTCGGCCTGCGGACTGAAGGGTCCCGGGTTCGATTCCGGTCAAGGGCACGCACCTTGGTTTCGGGCACATCCCCAGTGGGGGGCGTGCAGGAGGCAGCTGATGGATGTTTCTCTCTCATCGATGTTTCTGACTCTCTATCCCTCTCCCTTCCTCTCTGTAAAAAAAATCAGTAATATATATATACCGTATTTGCCGGCATATAAAACGATCTTTTGGCCCTGAAAAATGTGCCTCCAAGTGGGGGGTAGTCTTATACGGCAAGTATATAACAAACTGTATTTTTAGTGGAAATGTTAGGGGGTCGTCTTATACGCCCAGTCGTCTTATACGCGGGCAAATACGTATTTTTCAGGGCCAAAAAATCGTCTTATACGCCGGCAAATACGGTGTATATATATACCGTATTTGCCGGCATATAAGACGACTTTTTGGCCCTGAAAAATATGCCTCCAAGTGGGGGGTAGTCTTATGCGGCGAGTATATAACAAACTCTGTATTTTTAGTGGAAGTGTTAGGGGGTCGTCTTATACGCCCAGTCTCTTATACGCCGGCAAATACGGTATTTTTCAGGGCCAAAAAATCGTCTTATACGCCGGCAAATACGTTTCATTGATATTTCACAGAGAGGAAGAGAGATAGAGAGCTGGAAACGTCAATGAGAGAGAAACATCCATCAGCTGCCTCCTGCACACCCCCCACTGGGGATGTGCCCGCAACCAAGGTCCATGCCCTTGACCGGAATCGAACCCGGGACCTTCCAGTCCGCAGGCCGGCGCTCTACCACTGAGCTAAACTGGTTTCGGCAATATATATATATACACCGTATTTGCCGGCGTATAAGACGACTTTTTGGCCCTGAAAAATATGCCTCCAAGTGGGGGGTAGTCTTATACGGCGAGTATATAACAAACTCTGCATTTTGAGTGGAAATGTTAGGGGGTCGTCTTATACGCCCAGTCTCTCATACGCCGGCAAATACGTATTTGCCGTAAATTTTTCAGGGCCAAAAAATTGTCTTATACGCCGGCAAATACGGTATATATATATATTTTTTTAAAATATATTTTATTGATATTTCACAGAGAGGAAGAGAGAGAGATAGCTAGAAACGTCAATGAGAGAGACACATCCATCAGCCACCTCCTGCACACCCCCTACCGGGGATGTGCCCGCAACCAAGGTCCATGCCCTTGACCGGAATTGAACCTGGGACCTTCCAGTCCGCTCTACCACTGAGCTAAACTGGTTTCAGCAATATATATATATATTTTTTAAAATATATTTTATTGATATTTTACAGAGAGGAAGAGAGAGAGATAGCTAGAAACGTCAATGAGAGAGACACATCCATCAGCCGCCTCCTGCACACCCCCTACCGGGGATGTGCCCGCCACCAGGGCACATGCCCCTGACCGGAATCGAACCCGGGACCTTTCAGTCTGCAGGCCGGCGCTCTATCCAAAAAAATATATATATATATATTTTTTTTTAAGGGTGAAAATGAATGCTTGCCACACGATAGGGTCCACGCGCCTGTGGCACAAGCCACGTCCAACACACCCCTCACCCCCACCCACACCCCCACCCACCCCCACCCCTTCCGCACGGCCTCGCCCCTGAGAGAAGCCCGGGGGAGGGTCCCGGGCCCCTCGGGGGAAGGGGCCGGACGGGGGCCGGACGGGGGACCCCCACCCACCTGTCATGGAGTTCTCCGAGGTGCAGAGCTGCTCCCGAAGCTTCTCCACGTCGTCCGGGTGCACCTGCTCGTACAGGGTGCTGCCGAACCACTCGGACTGGGGCTGGTTCAGCACCGGCGTGACCGAGTCCGACACGTAGATCACCCGCCCCGTCTCGGCCGCCACCACGAACAGGAAGCCGTCGGCCGCCTCCAGGATGAGGTGCTTCAGCTCCTGGGGAGGGAGGGAGGGCGGCCAGGCCCCCCCCCGTCAGGACAGAGCGGCCCCCTCCCCGCTTCCCCCGCACCCCCAACCCCCCCACCCCACACCAACTGGATTTCCCTCTCTTCTTTCTCCTCCGTGGGCCCGTGGCGAGGTCAGGGAGGAGGGGAGAGGGAGAGGGAGAGGGAGAGGGAGAGGGAGAGAAACATGTGTGATGAGAGAGAACCGTGGACCGGCCGCCTCCTGCACGCCCCCCACGGGGGATCCAGCCCGCCACCCGGGCCTGTGCCCGTGACCCCGGGAATGGAACCCGGGACCCTTTGGCCCGAAGGCCAGGGGTCTATCCACTGAGCCACACCGGCCCCAAATGCTTCTTTTTTTCTTTTTCTTTTTTTTTTGCGCATGTATTGGTCCACAGCCTTTTTATCCTTCGTTTGTGTACGTGGTGCATCATAAACAAATATATTGAGAGAGATTGAGAGAGAGAAAGAGAGAGAGAGAGAGAGAGAGAGAGAGAAGAAGAAGAAGAAGAAGAAGAAGAAGAAGAAGAAGAAGAAAGAGAGAGACAGAGGAAGAGAGAGAGAGTCTGGCCCCTGTATTTCCTCCTTCCAAAGTTCTGATGAGTCACTTTTTTCTGTGTTAGGCTTGGAGTCTGGCTTTTATTTCTTTTCTTTTTTTAAAAAAAAAATATTTTTTATTTATTGATATTTTACAGAGAGGAAGGGGGAGAGATAGAGAGCTAGAAACGTTGATAAGAGAGAAACATCGACCAGCTGCCTCTTGCACAACCTCTACCGGGGATGTGCCCGCAACCAAGGTCCGTGCCCTTGACCGGAATCGAACCCGGGACCTTCCAGTCCACAGACCGACGCTCTACCACTGAGCCACACCGGCCGGGCCAATTCGGTTTTCTTACTGGCAACCGCCGACCTTTTCTCAGAACTTTGTGATATCCACCTCGTTTTGGAAACTTTGATAATTTTTTTAAAGAAGTTATTGGTTTGCCGAAACCAGTTTGGCTCAGTGGTAGAGCGTCGGCCTGCGGACTGAAGGGTCCCAGGTTTGATTCCGGTCAAGGGCATGGACCTTGGTTGCAGGCACATCCCCAATAGGAGGTGTGCAGGAGGCAGCTGATCTATGACTCTCTCTCATCGATGTTTCTAGCTCTCTGTTCCTCTCCCTTCCTATCTGTAAAAAAATCAATAAAATATATTTTTTTTAAAAAGAAGTTATTGTGTGTGTTTTATAAAAAATTGGTAATTTATTGACTTGAGAGAGAGGAAGAGATGGAAGAGAGAGAGAGAGAGAGAGAGAGAGAGAGAGAGAGAGAGAGAGAGAGATTGATTTTGTTGTTACACTGATTCCTGTATGTGCTCTGACCAGGGTTCAAAGCAGCTACCGTGATGTATTTAGGGACCACATTCCCTCATCAACTGAGCTACCTGGCCAGGGTTCGATGGCTTTCTTTTTAAAAATATATTTGCACTAGAGGCCCGGTGCACAAAATTCATGCATGGGGGCTGGGGGGGCGACCCCTCGGGGGATATCCGACTGCTGGGGTCGGCCCGATCCTGGGGATGGAGCCGACACCAGCAGTCAGACATCCTTCTCACGACCCGGAGCCACTGGCTCCTAACTGCTCACCTGCCTGCCTGCCTGCCTGCCTGATCGCCCCTAACTGCCCCTCCCAGCCCCCTGAGGGCCTGGTCACTCCACACAGCCTGCTGTCTGGTTGTTACCGTTCCCGTGTCCTAGATAATTTGCATATTCCTCTGTGATGACAGAAGAATATGCAAATCTAGTAGAGATTGATTGCAGAGAGGGAGGGAGGGAGGGAGAGAGGGAAGAAGGGAGGGAGGGAGGGAGGGAGGGAGGGAGAGAGGGAAGAAGGGAGGGAAGGAGGGAGGGAGGGAGGGAGGGAGGGAGAGAGGGAAGAAAGGAGGGAAGGAGGGAGGGAGGGAGGGAGAGAGGGAAGGAGGGAAGAAGGGAGGGAGGAAGAGAGGGAAGAAGGGGGGAGAGAGGAGGGAGGGAGGGAGAGAGGGAAGAAGGGAGGGAGGGAGAGAGGGAAGAAGGGAGGGAGGGAGGGAAGGAGGGAGGGAGGGAGGGAGGGAGGGAAGGAGGGAGGGAGGGAGGGAGGAAGAGAGGGAGAGAGGGAAGGAGAGAGGGAGGGAGAGTGGGAGGGAGAGAGGGAGGGAGAGAAACATCCATGATGAGATAGCATCATGGACCGGCTGCCTCCTGCACGCCCCCCACTGGGGGTCGAGCCCGAAACCCGGGCCTGTGCCCTGACCTCCTGGTTCCTAGTTTGACCCTCAACCACTGAGCCTGGACGGCCGGACCAAGATCATCTGGTGTAGGACCCTCTCGGGACTAGAACCCGTGGCCCAGCCCGTGAGGGGGTCTTGGGGGGCTTCCTGGGGGTCCCTGGGCCCGGGACGGGGCCGGACCCCAACGCCCCAGCCTGGGAACCGAGGGCGGAAGCGGGCGTGGAAGGGAAGGGTGAGCGGGTCCGTTCCTCCCGCCCGCACGTCCGCCCTGTGTGTGTCCCGGACGCCGGCGGAACCCACAGGACGGGGTCAGCACCTCCGTTCCCAGCTGCGGGCGCGGCCTCCCCACAGGAAGGACGGGGGACGTGGGCTCGGGGCGCCTGGGAAAGGAGACTTCCTGCCACCACCACCGCCCAGGTTCCAGGGCCTCGGCCCGCGTGCTGCCGTGGGAAGGTCTCCAGGGACCAAGCCTCACGCTCAGACACCCACCTCCCCTCTCCTCCCCATTCTTGTCTCCCGGGAACACGGCGCCCACGACCGAGGTCCCCGCCTGCCCGGGAATCAGAACTGCCTTTGGCCCCGGCCCGTGTGGCTCAGTGGCTAGAGCGTCGGCCTGCGGACTGAAGGGTCCCGGGTTCGATTCCGGCCAAGGCCACAGGCCCGGGTTGCAGGCACATCCCCAGAGGGGGGGGGGGGCCGTGCAGGAGGCAGCCGATCCGTGACTCTCTCTCATCGTGGATGTTTCCCTCTCTCTCCCTCTCCCTCTTCCTTCCTCTCTGAAATTAATAAAAATCTATTTAAAATAGAAAGAGCCCTAACCGGTGTGGCTCAGTGGATAGAGCGTCGGCCTGTGGACTGAAGGGTCCCGGGTTCGATTCCGGTCAAGGGCATGTACTGTGGTTGGGGGCACATCCCCCGTGGGGGGCGTGCAGGAGGCAGCTGATCGATGTTTCTCTCTCATCGATGTTTCTAACTCTCTATCCCTCTCATCCTCTCTGTAAGAAATCAATAAAATATATTTTAAAAAATAAAATAAAATAAAAAAGAAAGAGCCCTAACCAATGTGGCTCAGTGGATAGAGCGTCGGCCTGCAGACTGAAGGGTCCCGGGTTCGATTCCGGTCAAGGGCATGGACCTTGGCTGCGGGCACATCCCCGGTAGGGAGTGTGCAGGAGGCAACCGATCGATGTTTCTCTCTCATCGACGTTTCTCTCCCTCTCCCTTCGATTCCGGTCAAGGCCACACGCTGGGGTGGCGGGCTCCGTCCCCCGTGGGGGGCGTGCAGGAGGCAGCCAGCCTGTGATTCTCTCTCATTGTGGATGTTTCCCTCTCTCTCTCCCTCTCCCTTCCTCTCTGAAATCAGTAAAAATCTATTTCAAAAAGAAAGAGCCCTAGCCAGTGCAGCCCAGTGGATAGAGCATCACCCTGCGGACTGAAGGGTCCCAGGTTCGATTCCCGGTCAAGGGCACAGGCCCGGGTTGCAGGCTCCATCCCCCGTGTGGGGCGTGCAGGAGGCAGCCGGTCCGTGACTCTCTCTCATCATGGATGTTTCTCTCTCTCTCTCTCTGACATCCATATAATTTTTTTCTAAAAAGGCACAGAGGAGCCATGCCAGCAGAGGGCCTGGCTGGACCCCCAGCCCCTGCAGGGACCGCCCCGGGGAAGAGCGAGGGCGGAATGTGTCCACGGGTCCACCTGTCCTCCACCCTGAGCGCCACGTCCCCGGATGGGGCTCGGACCCGGAACAGGTGGGCTGGCACCTGCTCGGTGAGAAAGGAGGGCTTGTGGCCCACGTCCTCGGGTGGGGCTCGGACCCTGGACAGGCGGGTGGGCCCCTGCTCGGTGAGGAAGGAGGGCTTGCGGCCCACGTCCCCGGATGGGGCTCGGACCCGGGGACAAGGCTCGGACCCGGGGACAAGGCTCGGCCCCGGGGACAAGGCTCGGACCCGGGACAGGCGGGCGGGCACCTGCTCGGTGAGGAAGGAGGGCTTGTAGGCGCCGTCCGTGGACTTGTTGCCGGTGCCGCGCATGGACTTCATGTGGGACACGGCCATGCGCAGGATGGTCAGCTTGTCCGGCTTGCGGGCCAGCGCGCTGCAGGTGGGCACCATGTCCGACAGCTCCGTGATGTACTGCGTCATCTTGTTCCGCCGCCGCCGCTCGATCTCACTGTGGTTCTCTCTTCCCAGCAGGAAGCAGGCGGCGGGGTGGGGAGAGAGAGGCGTCAGACCGGGCGCGGTTGCCAGGCAACAAGGGGGAGGGAGAGGCATCAGGCCTGGCGCGGTTGCCAGGCAACAGGAGGGAGGAGAGCATCAGATCGGGCTCGGTTGCCAGGCAACAGGAAGGAGGGAGAGGCATCAAACCGGGCGCGGTTGCCAGGCAACAGGAGGGAGGGAGGGGCATCAGACCTGGCGCGGTTTCCAGGCAACAGGAGGGCGTGAGAGAAGTCAGACCGGGCGCGGTTGCCAGGCAATGGGAGGGAGGGAGGGGCATCAGACCGGGCGCGGTTGCCAGGCAACAGGAGGGAGGGAGAGGCCTGGGGGGAGACAGGCTCTCTGACACCTGAGCGGGCTTTGTGGGGGCTGTGGGGGCGGGGCTGCCAGGCAACAGGAGGCTCATCTAAATGTCCTGAAATCCTGTCAGGTTGCCATGAACCCAGGGACTTTGCAGGAGCTTGAAGCATTCAGACACTGTCTCCGCAGCCGGCGTGGCTCAGGGGGTTAGCATCGACCTAGGAACCAGGAGGTCACGGGTTCGATTCCCGGTCAGGGCACAGGCCCAGGTTGCAGGCTCGATCCCCAGTGTGGGGCGTGTAGGAGGCAGCTGATCCGTGATTCTCTCCCACCATGGATGTTTCTCTCTCTCTCTCTCTCTCTCTCTCTCTCTCTCTCTCTCTCTCTCCATCCCCCCCCCTCCATCTCCATCCTCTCTGAAATCAATTCAAAAAAAAAAAAATTCCACCGAAACCGGTTTAGCTCAGTGGCTAGAGCATCACGGGCCTGTGGTCTCGGGTTCGATTCTGGTCAAGGGCACGCACCTTGGTTTCGGGCACATCCCCAGTGGGGGGCGTGCAGGAGGCAGCTGATGGATGTTTCTCTCTCATCGATGTTTCTGACTCTCTATCCCTCTCCCATCCTCCCTGTGAAAAATCAGTAAAATATATTTAACAATTCCCTTCTGCTGGCAGGAGGCAGCTGGAAGCTGACTCCACGCCCGCCCCTCACCCGGGGCACCAGCCACGGCCACGGCAAAGCCACCAGGAGTGGGGTGGGGGCCCTCAGGCGTGTCCCCAACTCTGAGCAGCCCCGTCCACTGCCCCACGGGCCAGAGTCCAGTGGCCCGGCTCTGACACACTCAGCATAGAGGAAGCCCGTCTGTCTTTCTCTCTCATGTCTCAAAAAATGTATTTCTATGCCGAAACCGGTGTGGCTCAGTGGATAGAGCATTGGCCTGGGGACTGAAAGGTCCCAGGTTCGATTCCGGTCAAGGGCATGGACCTTGGTTGCGGGCACATCCCCAGTGGGGGGCGTGCAGGAGGCAGCTGATCGATGTTTCTCTCTCATCGATGTTTCTAACTCTCTATCCCTCTCTTCCTCTCTGTAAAAATCAATAAAATACATTATATATATATATATATATATATATATATATATATACATTTCTACTGATTTCAGAGAGAAAAGAAGAGAGAGAGAGAGAGAGAGAGAGAGAGAGAGAGAGAGAGAGAACCATGGACCGGTTGCCTCCTGCACACCCCACACTGGGGACCAAGCCCGCAACCCGGGCACATGCCCTTGACCGGGAATGGAACCCTGACCTCCTGGTTCCTAGGTCAATGCTCTAACCACTGGGCCACCCTGCCCGGCTCTCTCTTGCTTAACCTGCGGGGGGAGGGGGGGAGTGAGCAGAAGCCGTGCTGTGAAACGGACCCTGAGGGGCTCGGGGGAGAGCGGCTGGGGGACCAGGCGTCCCCCTCCCTCCCTCCCCGCGGGGACCTCACACGGCAGCTCCTGGCCCCCCCGCGGGGCTGTCTCACCACCGACCCTGACCCTGGGGGTCACACCAACACCGCTCCCCACGCCTCTTCCTCTTCCTGACCCTGGACCCCCGCGGCCGGCACATCCTGAGTGAGCACGCTCGCTCTGGAATGTTCTCTCAGCGATGGGGGGGAGGAGGGGGTTGAACCCGAGACACTGAGAGCCATTGTTTCGCCATCCGGGAGTGGGAGGGGGGGCTGGGGGAGGCGTCACGCAGAGGGCACGGTCGGTCCTGGCCCGGTGGCTCAGTGGGTTGGAGCGCCCGTCATCCCAGGCACCAGAGGGTCTCGGGTTCGATTCCCGGCCAGGGCCCCGCGCCTGGGTTTGGGGTTTGGTGCCCCCGCCCCGGGGGGCCAACCAGGAGGCGACCGAGCAGTGTCTGTCTCATCGACGTTTCTCTCTCGCTCGCGCTCTCTCTCTCTTCCCCTCTTTCCCGGCCCCCGATCTTCCACTCGCTCTAAAAATCCTCGGGTGAAGCCGAAACCGGTGTGGCTCAGTGGACAGAGCATTGGCCTGCGGACTGGAGGGTCCCGGGTTCGATTCCGGCCAAGGGCATGGACCTTGGTTGCGGGCACATCCCCAGGAGGTGGTGTGCAAGAGGCGGCTGGTGGATGATTCTCTCTCATTGATGTTTCTTTTTTTAAAAAAAAAAAATATATTTTATTGATCTTTTACAGAGAGGAAGGGAGAGGGATAGAGAGTTAGAAACGTCGATGACAGAGATACATCGACCAGCCGCCTCTTTCACACCCCCTACCAGGGATGTGCCCGCAACCAAGGTACACGCCCTTGACCGGAATCGAACCCGGGACCTTTCAGTCCGCAGGCCGACGATCTATTCACTGAGCCAAGCCGGTTTCGGCTCATTGATGTTTCTATCTCTCTATCCCTCTCTCTTCCTCTCTGTAAAAAAATCAATAAAATATATATATATATTTAAAAACAATAAAAAATAAAAATAGAAATCCTTGGGGGAGGATTAACAACAGAGAAACTGCTCTAACGGGGACAGCGCCTGCTCTGGAAAAGCCACAGCGGGGCTGGGGTGTCACCGAGCGTCCGGGCGGGGGCTGTGCCCACTTCCTGCCGCGGCCCCGAGGGAGGGGCAAGTGGGGGCCAGCCAGGGGCGGTGGCTCCGTCCGGGTCGGGGGGCGCGCAGGAGGCGGGGTGCCGACCCTCCTGCCGTGGACGCTCCTCTCCCTCCCCCGCCCCCCGACAACAAATACATTTCTGAACCAGACGTCCGGTCCGGGCAGACCCCGGGGCGGGCTGGCCGGCCGCCGGCTCCTCCGCGTTCCGGAAACTCACCTGGAGAACTTGCTGGGGCCCTCGCCGTCCTCGTCGTCAAAGTCCATCCTGAGAGGCCAGAGGTCACGGGTGAGCAAGGTCACGGGTGAGCAAGGTCAATGTATGCAAGGTCACAGGTGAGCAAGGTCACGGGTGAGCAAGGTCAATGTGTGCAAGGTCACGGGTGAGCAGGGTCATGGGTGAGCAAGGTCCCGGGTGAGCAAGGTCACGGGGGAGCAAGGTCACGGGGGAGCAGGGTCAATGTGAGCAAGGTCACAAATGAGCAAGGTCAATGTGTGCAAGGTCACGGGTGAGCAGGGTCACGGGTGAGCAGGGTCATGGGTGAGCAGGGTCACGGGTGAGCAAGGTCAATGTGTGCAAGGTCACAGGTGAGCAGGGTCACGGGTAAGCAAGGTCAATGTGTGCAAGGTCACAGGTGAGCAAGGTCAATGTATGCAAGGTCACAGGTGAGCAAGGTCAATGTGTACAAGGTCACAGTTTGAGCAAGGTCAATGTGTGCAAGGTCACAGGTGAGCAAGGTCACGGGTGAGCAGGGTCACGGGTGAGCAGGGTCAAGAGTACACACAGTCACGAGTACACAAGGTCACAGGTGCACAAGGTCACACGTGCACAAGGTCACACGTGCACAAGGTCACACGTGCACAAGGTCACGGGTGAGCAAGGTCAAGATTTCACAAAGTCAGGAGTACACAAGGTCACAGTGCACAAGGTCACGAGTACACAAGGTCACACGTGCACAAGGTCACGGGTGCACAAGGTCATGGGTGAGCAAAGTCACAGGTGCACACCCTCACAGGTGGAGGACCAGGCTCCCTCCCTGACCATCCCACAGACTCCAGACAAGAAAGGGTCAAACAAATGGTCACCCGGGTGACAGCGTTCACTCCGCGGTTGGGTGCGAAGGTGACCCAGCTCCCCTCAGAACCCGGGGGCCGGGGGGCGCCTCGGGCTGTGTGGGAAGGTCCCGCTCCCCTCTCCTCCCCCCCCCCCGTGGGCCCTGCTCCCCGACATCGCTGACTCTGCATGGAGACCTCCCTTCCCCTTAACTCCGCGTTGCACTCTCAGAGCTCAGACACTCCAGGGCCCGGCCGGCGTGGCTCGGGGGCTGAGCGTCGGCCCAGGAACCAGGAGGTCAGGGTTCGATTCCCGGTCAGGGCACAGGCCCGGGTGGCGGGCTCGGTCCCCAGTGGGGGGCGTGCAGGAGGCAGCCGATCCATGACTCTCTCTCATCATGGATGCTTCTCTCTCTCCCCCCTTCTCTCTGAAATCAAAAGTAAAATAAAATAATATAACAATAATAAAATAATGCCGAAACCGGTTTGGCTCAGTGGTGGAGCGTCGGTCTGCGGACTGGAGGGTCCCGGGTTCGATTCCGGTCAAGGGCATGTACATTGGTTGCAGGCACACTGCCGGTGGGGGGTGTGCAAGAGGCAGCTGGTCGATGTTTCTCTCTCATCGACGTTTCTAGCTCTCTATCTCTCTCCCTTCCTCTCTGTAAAATATCAATAAAATCTATTTATAAAAAATAACAATAATATAGTATAACATAATAATAAAATAAACAGTAAAATAATATAATAATAAAGTAAGATAAAAATAATATAACATAACTAATAAAATAAAATAAACAGTAAAATAATACAATAATAAAAATAATATAACATAGTAATAAAATAAACAATAAAATAATATAATAATAAAGTAAGATAAAAATAATATAACATAACTAATAAAATAAACAGTAAAATAATATAATAATAAAACATAATATAACATAGTAATAAAATAAAATAAACAATAAAATAACATAATAATAAAGTAAGATAAAAATAATATAACATAACTAATAAAATAAACAGTAAAATAATATAATAATAAAACATAATATAACATAGTAATAAAATAAAATAAACAATAAAATAACATAATAATAGAATAAAATAAAGCCACAGAAACCACAAACCTGCCATCGGGAGGGACACACACACCCACGACCACACAGCTGGGCATCGGGCACCAGCCAGGAGCTGGGGGGGCGGGAGGGGGGGGGCCAGGCCGGAAGCAGGACTTGCTAAGTCCCCAGCGGGGTCCGCACAGCCCAGCCGTGGGGTTACATCGCCACCTGGAGTCCATCCCGGGAACTGTCACAAACATTTCAGGGTTGGGGATGGGGGGAGAGATGGAATTCTCAAAATTCCTAAAAGGACCTGAGGGCCAGAGCTCAGGTGGGCGTGGGAGGCAGAGTTACCTTTAAAACGCCTTTGAGCTCTCCCTGGCCAGTGTGGCTCAGTGGACAGGGCGCCGGCCTGCAGACTGAAGGGTCCCAGGTTCCATTCCCGGTCAAGGGTTGCGGGCTCGATCCCCAGTGGGGGGCGTGCAGGAGGCGGCCGATCCGTGATTCTCTCTCCTCGTGGATGTTTCTCTCTCTCCCTCTTCCTTCCTCGCTGGAATCAATACAAATATATATATATATATTTTAAAATTAAAAAATGAAATAAAATGGCCCTGCGGCTGGCAGGCCTGCCTGCTGGTCGAACTCCGGGTCGAGGGGGGACCATGTGCATGTGAGCCTTTTATTCTATAGGACACGCACTGGGTGGCCAGGTGATCGTGTGTCCAGAGATCACCATCATCTGTCCGCTGTGTGTGTGTGTATATATATTTTTAAAATATATATTCTATTGATTTTCCACAGAGAGGAAGGGAGAGGGATAGAGAGCTAGAAACATCGATGAGAGGGAAACATCCACCAGCTGCCTCCTGCACGCCCCCCACCGGGGATGTGCCCGCAACCAAGGTCCATGCCCCTGACCTGAATCGAACCCGGGACCTTTCCGTCCGCAGGCCGACGCTCTATCCGCTGAGCCACACCGGTTTCGGCTCTGTGTATGTTTTTCAGAGAAAGGATGAGAGAGGGATAGGGAGAGAGAGAGAGAAGCATCCATGAGGAGAGAGAATCACGGACCGGCTGCCTCCCGCACGCCCCCCCACACTGGGGATGGAGCCCGCCACCCGGGCCTGTGCCCTGACCGGGAATCGAACCTGTGACCTCCTGGTTCCCAGGTGGACGCTCAGCCACGGAGCCACGCCGGCAAAGACTTCTGCTGCCCCAGCGGCTGAAGATCAGGGTGACAGGGGAGGGGAGGGGAGGGGATGGTGGGGAGGGGAAGCTGGTGCCCGGACCCGGGCCGGGGGCACAGGGGGGTGCTTACCCGGATCGCCGCTTCCCCCCGCGGGCGGGCACGGCACCAGCCATCCGCACCTGCCCGGCAGCCGCCATGGGCGCCACGGGCAGCGTCACCGATCCCGGGAGGTCCGAGGCCATCTCTGCAAAGCAGCCAAGACGAGAGGCCCTGTCAGCGCCAGGGGGGCGGGAGGGGGGACCCCAAAGCCCTGGCCGGGTCCCTCAGGGGGCTCCCGACCCCCCAGGCGGCACGCCGGCGTGGAGCACGGGCTGAGCGGCTGTGCAGCGAGCAGCCCGGCTGGTGTGGCCCAGTGGTTAGAGCAGGCGTGGGCAACCGACGGCCCGCGGGCCGGACGGCTGTTCTAAACTATTGAAATAATAATAAATAAAAAAGACCGTACCCTTTTATGGAATGATGTTTACTTTGAATCTATATTCGTTCACGCAAACACCCCATCCATGCTCTGGTCCAGTGTAAGAGCCCACGGTGGCCCTCGAGTCCAAAAGTTTGCCCGCCCCTGGGTTAGAGCGTCGGCCCAGGAGCCAGGAGGTCCGGGTTCGATTCCCTCGCGGTCAGGGGCACAGGCCCGGGTGGAGGGCTCCGTCCCCAGTGGGGGGGCGTGCAGGAGGCAGCCGGTCCATGGTTCTCTCTCATCAGGGATGTTTTGGGTTCTTTTTTTAAATTTTGGGGTTTTTTTTAATTTTGGGGTTTTTTTAAATATGTTTTTATTGATGTCAGAGAGGAAGGGAGAGAGGGAGAGAGGGAGAGAGAGAAACATCCGTGATGAGAGAGAACCATGGATCGGCCGCCTCCTGCAGGCCCCCACACTGGGGACGGAGCCCCCAACACACACACACGTGTCCTGACCGGGAATCGAACCCGGGACCCTCCAGTCCACAAGCCGGTGCTCTATCCACTGAGCCACACCGGCGGGGGCCTTCACGGATGTTTCTCTCTGTGCCCCCGCCCTCCTCTCTGAATTCAATAACAAAAATACATATTTTTTAAATGTACTTTATGGATGTCAGAGGGGAGGGGAGAGGAAGAGAGAGAAACATCCGTGATGAGAGAGAGAGTCACGGAGCGGCCGCCTCCTGCACGCCCCCCACTGGGGATGGAGCCCGAAACCCGGGCCTGTGCCCTGACCGGGAATCGAACCCGTGACCTCCTGGTGCACAGGTGGCCGCTCAGCCCCGGAGCCCCCGGGCCGGGCCCATTTCCTCCGTATTCCAAAGCCACTGCCCCCCACTGTGGAGCTCACACCCCACCCGGAGGCGCCCGCCTGGAAATCAGCACCGGCCCTCGCCTGTTCTCCCAGGAAGTGCAGCCCCTGACCCGCCCCTGCCCTCTGCCCTCTGCCCTCTGCCCTCTGCCCCCGCCCCCAGCAGCTGAGGGCTGACCCCGTGGGAGAAGGAGAGGGTCCCGTGGAGACAGACCGGAAGGTCCCATGTCCCAACCCTCCCCGCCCCAGACAGATCTGGAACTCCCAGGGGTGCCAGAACACCTGCCGAGGGGCAAGGTCACGGGGCAAGGTCACAGGAGACAAGGTCACAGGGGCAAGGTCACAGGAGAGACAAGGTCACAGGGAGACAAGGTCACGGCAAGGTCATGGGAGAGACAAGGTCACAGTGGAGACAAGATCACATGGGAGACAAGATCACATGGGAGACAGGGTCACATGGGAGACAGGGTCACATGGGAGACAGGGTCACAGGAGAGACAAGGCCACAGCAGACAAGGTCACAGGGAGACAAGGTCACATGGGAGACAGGGTCACATGGAATCAAGGTCATAGGGAAGGTTCAAGGTTGTGGGGACAAGGTCACAGGAGACAAGGTCACATTAGAGACAAGGTCCCATGGGAGACAAGATCATGATGAGACAAAGTCATAGGGGAGGGTCAAGGTCGTGGGGACAAGGTCACAGGGAGACAAAGTCATGGGAAGACAAGGTCATGTGGGAGGGTCAAGGTCATAGGGGGAGGGTCAAGGTCGTGGGGACAAGGTCACAGGAGAGACAAGGTCGCAGCAGACAAGGTCACAGGGGAGGGGCATGGTCCTGGGCCCCCACAGTCTCACCGGGAGGTCTCACTGCCCACCCTCCCTCTGCCCTCTGCCCTCTGCCCCGCCAGGGAGCCGACATCGTCACGGGGTCACTTCCTGAGAAGGCAAACACTCCCTTCCCTGACCCCCCATGGAGACAAGGTCATGGGGCAAGGTCACAGGGAGACAAGATCACGGGGAGACAAGGTCACAGGGAGACAAGGTCATGGGCAAGGTCACAGGGAGACAAGGTCACAGGGAGACAAGGTCACAGGGAGACAAGGTCATGGGGCGAGGTCACACCCCCAGCACCCCAGCCCCACCACCGCCAGCATCCTCTCCCGGCCCCCCCCGCCCCCACCCGCCTCACAGGCCCCGGGCCAGGCCCCCCCACCAGACCCCGCGCCCCCACAGCCTCCTCTGCCCACCCTCCTGGGTGCCCTGCCCTCACCCGGGCCCTGGCCACCAGCACCGCTTCCTCCCCGACTCCTCGCCCTCCCCCGGCTGCCGGCCACGCTCAGGGCCCGTGGCCTCCCGAGTCCACTCCTCCCATGACCACTCCTCCCGCGTCCACTCCTCCCGCGTCCACTCCTCCGACCCCCCCTTCTCCGCCGGAAGCCATACCTGACCAGCCGCCCCTCCCGGTCTCCTCCGCGGCTGCTCTTCCCTCTCAGCACAGACGGGGGCAGGGAGGGGGTCCCCGACATGACCCCCCAGCTCTCGGGTGCTCGGGCTGCTGCCCCCTCTCCAGCTCCGCCACGCCTCCCCGGACACACCACCATCCCTCCTGGGTGTGTGTGTGTGTGTGTGTGTGTGTGTGTTTGTGTGTGTGTGTGTTAGAGGCCCGGTGCATGAACTCGTGCATGGGTGGGGTCCGGCCAGCCTGGCCAGGGGGAGGGGACGTGGGCGGCTGGCCGGCCTGCCTGCTGGTCGAACTCCCGGTCGAGGGGACCATGTGCACATGAGCCTTTTATTCTATAGGACACACACCGAGTGCCGGATGATGATGCGTCCAGAGATCATCCTCATCTGGCCCAGCCGTGGGCAAACTACGGCCCTCGGGCCCAATCCGGCCCGTGTGGCTGTTCTCTCCGGCCCGCGGAGCCGGAAGAGCGGAGGGCTCTCTTGCTCTCCCCTCCGCGCCTTCCCCAGCAGCCCAAGAGGAGAGTGCCAGCGTGGTCAGGCTGCTTTTGTGCCGGCCCTCCGGTCCAATGTAAGAACCCATGGTGGCCCTCGCGTCAGAAAGTTTGCCCACCCCTGCTCTAGCCACTCTGTGTGTGTATATATATATATATATATATATATATATATATATATATATATATATTAGAGGCCTGGTGCACAAAATCCGTGCTCATTAAAAGGGCGTTCATCAGAGGAAACCGTTTAACACTAGAGGCCCGGTGCGTGAATTCATGGACCCATGGGGTCCCTCAGCCTGGCCTGCGGGATCTGGCTGAAACCGGCTCTCCGACATCCCCTGAGGGGTCCCAGAGAAGGCTCAGGCCAGGCCGAAATGCCCCACCGGTGCAGGATCGGGGCCGGGGAGGGACGCGGGAGGTTGGCCAGCCGGGGAGGGACCATGGGAGGGGTCCAGGGCGTGTCCGGCCCGGCTCGCTCAGTCCCGATAGGCCGGACCCCAGCTGCAAGCTAACCTACGGGTCAGAGCGTCTGCCCCCTGGTGGTCAGTGAGCGTCACAGCGATTGGCTCAGCAGCCTTAGCATATAATTAGCATATCATTTTGTATATAATTTGCGTGTCATTAGCATATAATTGGCATGTCATTAGAATATAATTAGCATGTCGTTAGCATATTGCATGTTGATTGGTTGAACAGCCAACTCATCAGGATTGCTACTTGCCCTTTCTCAGTAACAGGAGGTTCCGGCCAGTCCCACCCCCAGGGGGCGACACCGAGCCCCAGCAGCCCCCACCCCATCAAGCCCACCAATCGAGGGACACAGCTTCAGGTCCAGGTGCCCGGGGAGGGGGTACGGCCTCGGGGGGCGTGGCCTCATTCAGCCTCCGGTCCTCACAGCATCACAGCATCACAGCATGACAACCACTTGCACACTAGCCTTTGTAATATTTTTCATTGATTTCTTACAGAGAGGGAGAGAGAGGGAGAGAGAGTCAGAAACGTCGACGAGAGAGAATCATCGATTCAGCCGCCTCCTGCACGCCCCCCACTGGGGAGGTGCCCGCAACCAAGGCACATGCCCTTGACCGGAATCGAACCCGGGACCCTCCAGTCCGCAGGCCGGCGCTCTATCCACTGAGCCACACCGGTTTGGGCTGTGTATTAGCCTTTGATTGTGATGATTTTTTTAGCCCGGCCTGGTGTGGCTCAGCGGGTAGAGCGTCGGCCTGCAGACAGAAGGGTCCCGGGTCCGATTCCCAGTCAAGGGCACAGGCCCGGGTTGTGGGCTACATCCCCAGTGGGGAGGGCGTGCAGGAGGCAGCCGATCCATGACTCTCTCTCATCGTGGATGTTTCTCTCTCTCCCTCTCCCTTCCTCTCTGAAATCAATACAAGTATTTTTTGGGGGGGAAATATATATATATATATATATATATATATATATATATATATATATGTGTGTGTGTGTGTGTGTATATACACACACACACATTTACACACACACACACACACACACACACACGGAGTGGCCAGATTATTATGCGTTCAGAGATCATCATCATCTGGCTACTCCGTGTATATGTGGGTTTTTGTTTTTTTTAATTTTATGGATGTCAGAGAGGAAGGGAGAGAGAGACACACACATCCATGATGAGACACCATCATGGCTCGGCCGCCTCCTGCACGCCCCCCACTGGGGATCACGCCCCAAACCTCGGCCTGTGCCCTGACGGGGAATCGAACCCGTGACCTCCCGGCTCCTAGGTGGACCCTCCAGCCCGGAGCCACGCCAGCCGGCCCGAGCAGCTTCTGGATTCCGCCCCGACGTCACTGTCCCTCCGGAAACAGCCTGGCCCTGCCACACCCTCCCCCACCTCCCACCCCGCCCACCCCGGGGCCCACTTGCCTTGTACCTGCCCCTCTGCTCTGATCGAACGGAGATTCCCGGGGAGAGGGCAGGGCCTGGGCGACAGAGCCGGCTGAGGGCCCTGGGGGGGGGGGGGGGGACAGGGATGATGTCACAGCCGAGGAGGAGGGAGGAAGCTCACGAGCCTGGTCACCTGACCCTCCCACGTCCGCAGAATCTGCTCAGAGAAACACCAGAGGACCAGGAGGAGGGGGGGGGGAGGGAGGGAGAGGGGGAGGGGAAGGGGGAGGAGGGAGAGAGGGGAAGAGGGGGAGGAGGAAGGGGAGGAGGGGGAGGAAGAGGAGGAGGGGAAGGAGGAAGGAAGGAAGGAGGGGGAGGAGGAAGAGGAGAAGGGGAAGGAGAAGGAGGAGGGGGGAGGAGGAAGGGGAGGAGGGAGGGGGGAGGAGGAAGGGGAGGAGGGGTCGGAGGAAG
>OZ004722.1:1587577-1592577 GCA_963924515.1 Vespertilio murinus
ATGGAAGGGAAATCCGTGCGTAATCTGTAGTTTTCACCAAAGGAAGAAAAAAAAACAAGAACAACAACGCCAACTCGGAGAGCGGAAATAGCGCGCCCCGGCCCGTGTGGGTCAGTGGTTGGCGCTCAGGAGGTCACCATTCGATTCCCGATGCCGGGGCCGCAGGCTGGATTCCCTCATGGGAGAGGGTGCAGGCCGGGCTGAGGGGACCCCCCCATCCTCCCCCGTGCACAAATGTCATGCACCGGGCCTCTAGTAATAATAATAATATTTTTTAAAAGGCGAAACCAGTGTGGCTCAGTGGATAGAGCGTCGGCCTGCGGACTGAAAGGTCCCAGGTTCGATTCTGGTCAAGGGCATGTACCTTGGTTGCGGGCACATCCCCAGTAGAGGGTGTGCAGGAGGCAGCTGATGGATGTCTCTCTCTCTCATCGATGTTTCTGACTCTCTATCCCTCTCCCTTCCTCTCTTGTAAAATATCCATAAAATATTTTTTTTAAAAGAATGAGTTTCTACCGTATTATTCTGGGATATGCTTGATTTCCTCCGTCTGACGGATACGTGTAAAAGTACGTATCCTTCCGTGTCAATGCTTATACTGTTTCCCTTCTTTTCTTTCTTTCTTTCTTTCTTTTTTAATATATTTTTTGATCTTTCACAGAGAGGAAGGGAGAGGGACAGAGAGTTAGAACATCGGTGAGAGAGAAACATCCATCAGCTGCCTCCTGCACGCCCCCCACCGGGGATGTGCCCGCAACCAAGGTCCATGCCCTTGACCAGAATCGAACCCGGGACCCTTCAGTCCGCAGACCGATGCTCTAGCCACTGAAGCACACCAATTTTGGCTATTGTACTTTTTAAAAGGTCCTGGGTTCGATTCCGGTCAAGGGCATGGACCTTGGTTGCAGGCACATCCCCAGTGGGGGGTGTGCAGGAGGCAGCTGATGGATGATTCTCTCTCATGGATGTTTCTAACTATCTCTCTCTCTTCCTCTCTGTTAAAAAAAAAATCACAACACAATAAAAAAAAATATATTTTAAAAACTAATTAATACTAGCCATTCAAATGCACACACCTCCCTCTCAGACCCATTTCTCTCTCTCTCTCCCTCTCCCCCTCCCCCTCCCGCCCCCTCTCTCCCTCTCTCTCTCTCTCTCTCTCTCTCTCTCTCTCTCTCTCTCTCTCTCTCTCTCGCTTCACCCTGCACACAGCACAGCACACTTCCCTGCCATGAGCCAGGCTGTGTGTGTGTGTGTGTGTTTGGGGGGACCCCGCCGCTCTGCTCTGAGTCATCCCCCTCCCCTCAGCTCACAGACTGGGGGTTCTCAGGGGAGGGGTCCCCCCGCCCCGGGGGTGGGGGTGGCAGGAGGGGGAGCAGGTGCTGAGGCAGGAGGGGACCGAGGAGAAGGCGTGGGCCACAGTCAAGGCCCACACCGTCCCTCTCCCCTCCCCGGAGACTCTCTCCTGCAAAATAAAACAAGAAACAAAATGAAATAAAGACGATGCAGGGCCGGGCCTGTCGGGGCTCGACCCGGGGCAGACGTGGCCACCTCGTGCAGGCGGCGGGCATGTGCCCCGGGCGCTGCTGGCCGCTCATTAGCCTCCCGAGACGGGCGAGCAGGGAAGCCAGGCCGCTGATGAGCCTTGTTCCACCGGCAATTAACCCCCGGCCCGGAGTCAGGAGATTCCTGGCACCCGCCCTCCTCCCCCTCCTCCTCCTCCTCCTCCTGATCCTGATCCTGCTCCCCGGGGCGTGCGGGGTGGGGTGGGGTGGGGGGACCTGGCCATTCCTGCCTCCCCCCCCCCCCACCCAGAGCACCGGGGCCAGCAGCCCTCCTCTCCTCCTCCCTCCCTCCTCCCCTCCCTCCCCCCTCCTCCTCCCTCCTCCCTCCTCCCTCCTCCCCCCCCTCCTCCTCCTCTCTCCCTCCTCCCTCTCCCCCCTCCTCCTCCTCCCCTCCTCCCCCTCCCTCCCTCCCACTCTTCCTCCCCTCCCCCTCCTCCCTCCCTCCCTCCCTCTCTCCCTCCTCCCTCCCCTCCCTCCTCCTCCCTCCCTCCTCCTCCCTCCCTCCCTCCTCCCCTCCTCCCTCCCTCCCTCCCTCCCTCCCTCCCTCCTCCTCCTCCCTCCTCCCTCCTCCCTTCTCTCCTCCTCCCTCCCTCCTCCCTCCTCCTTCCTCCTCCTTCTCCCTTCTCCCTCCTCCCTCCCTCCCTCCCTCCCTTCTCCCTCCCTCCTCCCTCCCTCCTCTCTCCTCGTCCCTCCCTCCCTCCCTCCCTTCTTCCCTCCCTCCCTCTCTCCCCCCCTCCTCCCTCCCTCCTCTCTCCCTCCCTCCTTCCTCCCTCCCTCCTCCCTGTCTCCCTCCCTCCCTCCTCTCTTCCTCCTCCCTTCTTCCCTCCTCCCTCTCCCTCCTCCCTCCTCCCTCCCTCCTCCCTCCCTCCTCCCTCCCTCCTCTCTCCTCGTCCCTCCCTCCCTCCTCCCTTCTTCCCTCCTCCCTCCCTCTCTCCCTCCCTCCTCCCTCCCTCCCTCTCTCCTCTCTCCCTCCCTCCTTCCTCCCTCCCTCCTTCCTGTCTCCCTCCCTCCCTCCCTCCCTCCTCGTCCCTCCCTCCCTCCTCCTCTTCCCTCCTCCCTCCCTCCTCCTCCTCCTCCCTCTCTCCTCCCTCCCTTTCTCCCTTCCTCCTCCTCCTCCCTCCTTCCTCCCTCCTCCCTCCCTCCCTTCCTCCTCCTCCCTCCTCTCTCCCTCCTCTCTCCCTCCCTCTCTCCTCTCTCCCTCCCTCTCTCCTCTCTCCCTCCCTCCCTCCTCCCTCCTCCTCCCTCCCTCCCCCGGGACCTTCTGGAATGCTGTGGCCTGTATGCTGGGCCCAGTCGGTCATGTAGCCTTCTGCTGCCTCCCTAATGAGCTTCACCCATGCCCCCACCCCCCAAACCGGGGCACCCCCGCCCCCTGCCCCCCCAAGGACAGGAAGCTGGGTGGGGTGAGGCTCCGGGCTCTGGGCTGTGGGTGGGTCTTCGCCTGCCCCTCCTGCCCCCTCCCTCGCGTCCCCTGCGGACCCGAAGGTCCCCCAGGTCCACGGTCGATCGGCGGGAAACCCAGGAAGGCTTCCTGGAGGAAGCACAAATAGACATGCTCCCCCCCCCCCCAAAAAAAAATAAAATTTTAAAAAAGAAATGCTCCCCATTTATGAATGTCAGCATGTCAGGCCCTGGCTGGTGTGGCTCAGTGGGTAGACCGTCCGGGTGGTGGACTGAAGGGTCCTGGGTTCGATTCCGGTCAAGGGCATGGACCTTGGTTGTGGGCACATCCCTGGTTGGGGATGTGCAGGAGGCAGCTGGTTGATGTTTCTCTCTCATCGAAGTTTCTAACTCTCTATCCCTCTCCCTTCCTCTCTGTGAAAAATCAATAAAATATATATATATTTAAAAAAAAAACACACAAATGCTCCTCCCCCCAAAAAATGAAATTTAAAAAAAATTAAAAAGAAATGCTCCCCATTTATGAATGTCAGCATGTCAGACCCTGGCTGGTGTGGCTCAGTGGACAGAGCGTCGGGTGGTGGACTGAAGGGTCCCGGGTTCGACTCCAGTCAGGGGCATGTACCTGAGTTACGGGCTCCATCCCTAGTACGGAGGGGGGTGGGGCATGTGCAGGAAGCAGCTGGCCAATGATTCTCTCCCTTCGTGGATGTTTCTCTCTCTCTCTCTCTCTCTCTCTCTCTCTCTCTCTCTCTCTCTCTCTCTTTCCCCTCCCTCTTCCTCTCTGAATCAATAGAAATATATTTTTTTTTAAAGAAGAAGAAAAAGAACGCCAGCTCCAGCCTGTCCCTGAGTGGCTCAGGGGCTGAGCATCGACCTAGGAGCCAGGAGGTCAGGGTTCGATTCCCGGTCAGGGCACAGGCCCGGGTTGCGGGCTCCATCCCCAGTGTGGGGTGTGCAGGAGGCGGCCGATCCGTGATTCTCTCTCCTCATGGATGTTTCTTTCTCTCTCTCTCTTCCTCTCTGAAGTCATTTTTTAAAAAAATGTAATAATATTCCAAAACCGGTGTGGCTCAGTGGATAGAGCGTCGGCCTGCAGACTGAAGGGTCCCGGGTTCGATTCCGGTCAAGGGCATGTATCTTGGTTGTGGGCACATCCCCGGTGGGGGGTGTGCAGGAGGCAGCTGATGGATGTTTCTCTCTCATCGATGTTTCTGACTCTCTGTCCCTCTCACTTCCTCTCTGTAAAAAAAAAAAAATCAATGAAATATATATTTTTTAAAAACAAAAAAACAGCTTTCTCAGGGAGAGAGGGAAAGGGAGAGAGAGAAACATCTATGATGAGAGAGAATCAAACCCACAACCCAAGCACATGCTTGAACAGACTCGCCAATAGGGTGTGTGCAGGAGGCAGCCGATCCATGATTCTCATCATGGATGTTTCTCTCTCTCTCCCTTCCTTTCTGAAACCAATAAGATTATATATATATATATATATATATATATATATATATATATATATATATATATATATATATATATATTATTGATTTTTTTACAGAGAGAAAGGGAGAGGGACAGAGAGCCAGAAACATCGATGAGAGAGAATCATCGACCAGCTGCCTCCTGCACACCCCCCACTGGGGATGTGCCCGCAGCCAAGGCACATGCCCTTGACCGGAATCGAACCCGGCACCCTTCAGTCCGCAGGCCGACGCTCTACCCACTGAGCCAGACTGCCTAAGAGGCCCTGCACGCCTCTTGCCCCTCCAAGAACCTAATGCAACTAGGCGAGCTGTAGGAGGAGAAAAAAATATAAAGGGACAAGGTTTGCAGAGCAGCCACGTCCCTCTCACCCCTGCACACCCTCCCGGGGTGTGTCTGTGTGTGTCTGTGTGTGTCTATGTGTGTCTGTGTGTGTCTGTGTGTCTGTGTGTGTCTATGTGTGTCTGTGTGTGTCTATGTGTGTCTGTGTGTGTCTGTGTGTGTCTGTGTGTGTCTATGTGTGTCTGTGTGTGTCTGTGTGTGTCTGTG
>OZ004722.1:1595077-1600077 GCA_963924515.1 Vespertilio murinus
TTTCTCCCTCTTCCTCTCTGTAAAAAATAAATAAGATATATATTTTTTTTAATGTAAAATAAGATAAAAACCTGCAAGTGATTACTTCTTTTATTTATTTTTTAAATATATATATATATATATATATATATATATATATATATATATATAGTATTTGCCGGCGTATAAGACGATTTTTTGGCCCTGAAAAATACGTATTTGCCGGCGTATAAGAGACTGGGCGTATAAGACGACCCCCTAACATTTCCACTAAAAAATACAGAGTTTGTTATATACTCGCCGTATAAGACTACCCCCCACTTGGAGGCATGTTTTTCAGGGCCAAAGGGTCGTCTTATACGCCGGCAAATATATAAAAAATATATATATAATTGATTTTTTTTTACAGAGAGGAAGGGAAAGGGATAGAGAGTCAGAAACATCGATGAGAGAGAATCATCGACCAGCTGCCTCCTGCACACCCCCCACCGGGGATGTGCCCGCGACCAAGGTACATGCCCTTGACTGGAATCGAACCCGGGACCCTTCAGTCCGCAGACCGACGCTCTATCCACTGAGCCACACCGGTCTCGGCCGATCATTTCCTTTAACGAACCACACGGGAGGCGGGGTGGGGGGGGGGGTCCCCTCCTCTGGGCATCTCCTCCTCGGAGCCTCCACATCGGCAGGCCGCACCCGGTCTAGACTCCACAGGGTCCCTGGAGCCCCGAGGGGAGCTGGGCACCCCCTCCCCGGGGCGGCTGTGTTTACCTTCCACCTCCCACGTTTGGTTCACGTCCAGGCGACCCTCCGGGCCACAGACTCCCCCCACGGGCTCCTCCTCCGCCCGCCGGCCCGCCTGGCCCATCTGTCTGTGTGTCTGTGTGTGTGTGTGTCTGTCTGTCTGTCTCTGTGTGTCTGTCTGTGTGTGTGTCTGACTGTCTGTGTGTTTCTGTCTGTCTGACTGTCTGTGTGTGCGTGTCTGTGTCTGTGTGTGTGTGTGTGTGTGTCTGTCTGTCTGTTTGTCTGTCTGTCTGTCTGTGTGTCTCTGTCTGTATGTCTGTCTGTGTGTCTGTTTGTGTGTCTGTCTGTGTGTCTGTCTGTCTGTGTATGTGTGTCTGTGTCCATGTGTCTGTGTGTCTGTCTGACTGTCTGTCTGTCTGTGTGTGTCCGTGTGTCTGTCTGTCTGTCTCTGTGTGTCTGTCTGTGTGTGTGTCTGACTGTCTGTGTGTATCTGTCTGTCTGACTGTGTGTGTGTGTCTGTGTCTGTGTGTGTGTCTGTCTGTCTGTCTGTTTGTCTGTCTGTGTGTCTGTGTGTCTCTGTATGTCTGTCTGTGTGTCTGTTTGTGTGTCTGTCTGTGTGTCTGTGTGTCTGTCTGTCTGTGTGTGTATGTGTGTCTGTGTCCATGTGTCTGTGTGTCTGTCTGACTGTCTGTCTGTGTGTGTGTGTGTCCGTGTGTCTGTCTGTGTGTCTCTGTGTCTGTGTGTGTCTGTGTGTGTGTGTCTGTGTGTGTCTGTGTGTCTGTGTCTGTGTGTGTCTGTCTGTGTGTGTCTGTGTGTATCCGTGTGTGTCTGTGTGTGTATGTGTGTCTGTGTCCATGTGTCTGTGTGTCTGTCTGACTGTCTGTCTGTGTGTGTCTGTGTGTGTCTGTGTGTGTCTGTCTGTCTGTCAGTCTGTGTGTGTGTCTTTGTGTCCCTCTGTGTGTCTGTGTGTCTGTCTGTCTGTGTGTGTTTCCGTGTGTCTGTCTGTCTGTCCGTCTGTGTGTCTGTGTGTCTGTCTGTCTGTGTCTATCTGTGTGTCTGTCCGTCTGTCTGTGTGTGTGTCTGAGCTCACGGGGAGCCCGGAGTGTGAGGACAACAGTCCCCCCCCCCGACAGACAGGCGGCTCTGCAGGCGGCGGATGCCGTGATCCTCGCCAGACGCCCATCACCGTCTCCGGGTTCCTCGTGGTTCGCATTCTGGCCGCGGTGTCGACATCGCATCCCCGTGGCAGCGGGAGGGAGAGGGAGAGGAGGGGGTGTGGGTGATAAATCAGCCGGCGGCGGGACAGCTCCCCTGCATCCCCTGCACCGGGTGGTACGGGTGGACCCAGCTCTGCCCACACCCTCTCTCCTCTGCCTCCCCCCTCCTCCCTCTTCTCCCTCTTTTTCCCTCCTGCCAGATGTCCCTGCCGGGTTAACCCTTTCCCCCAGCTCTTCTTTGTTTTTAAAAATATATTTTATTGGCCGAAACCAGTGAGGCTCAGTGGATGGAGCGTCGGCCTGCGGACTGAAGGGTCCCGGGTTCGATTCCGGTCAGGGGCATGTACATTGGTTGCGGGCACATCCCCAGTGGGAGGTGTGCAGGAGGCAGCTGATGGATGCTTAGCTCTCATCGATGTTTCTGACTCTCTATCCCTCTCCCTTCCTCTCTGTGAAAAATTAATAAAATAAAATAAAATAAAAATTTTGAAGATAGGCATGCGTGGGTCCCATTACACCGTCCTCTGTGGCTCGGCCGCGTCTGCAGACTGCCCTGGAATGTCTGCGTGCAGATGTCAGTGGCTGGGTTTGATCATACGAACAACTTGAGTTTCTTTCTTTTATAAATATATTTTATTGATTTTCTTACAGAGAAGAAGGGAGAGGGATAGAGGGCCAGAAACATCGACCAGCTGCCTCCTGCACACCCCCCACCGGGGATGTGTCCGCAACCAAGGTCCATGCCCTTGACCGGAATCGAACCCGGGACCTTTCAGTCCGCAGGCCAGCGCTCTATCCACTGAACCACACCGGTTTCGGCCATGGTGTGATTTTTTTTTTTTTTTAAAGATCCCATAGAACAACTGGGTCCATGAAAGGGACCCTTTTCAAACAGACTCTCTGAGAGGGATTTGCTCTGTTCAGGAAGTGGGAGATTGGAGGTCAGAGAGAACCATTCCTTCTGCAATTCGAACATGTAAGTCAGGATAATTGTTTTTAGAAAAATGAGGCCATGAGCTGATAAATCTGAGCTCTAATTAGTAGCTTTTTTAAAAAAAAATCCTCACCCGATGGTCTTTTTTCCATTGGTTGTGAGAGAGAGTGGGAGAGAAAGGGAAAGACAGAGAGAAACATCCATGTGAGAGAGAATCATCGACCAGCTGCCTCCTGCACGCCCCCCACCGGGGATGTGCCCGCAACCAAGGTACATGCCCTTGACCGGAATCGAACCCGGGACCTTTCAGTCCGCAGACCGACGCCCTATCCACTGAGTCACACCGGTTTTGGCCAATTTAACAAATTCTTGTGAAAAATTTCATGACCTTTTAAACGACAGCAATCTACTAAAAAGAAAATTCACTCAAGAGAGAAATATGCCAAAAAATAAAATAATACTATGCATTATTTTTATGTATTCATTATATTTGTAAATTGTACTTATGTTCAAATTTAAAAATATACATATTACAATACTATTTTTGCGTTCTATGAAAATTTTTGTTGCTCCATATAGACCAAATTTTCTTTTTTTTTTAATTAAGGTATTATATGTGTACATAGCTTACCATTGCCCCCCCCCCACCTCCCATTCCATATAGACCAAATTTTAATCAAGAACACACACAAGCGCACACACACACACACACGTCAATGTTGTCCCGTTTTACCAATGTTAAAATCTGGCCACCTGCCAACACCTGTGTGGCTCAGTGGATAGAGCATCGGCCTGCGGGCGGAAGGGTCCCGGGTTCGATTCCAGTCAAGAGCAAGTGGCCCTACTATGTGCCCCGCCTGCTGGGTTTCTCTCGCCCAGTGCACGGTGGGGTTGGCAGGAACCAGGGTCTCTGGGGAATCTGAGATGGGTGGAAGGTGGAGCTGGGGGGGGGGACGGGGGAGGCAGGGGACACCCCGAGATGTGCACAGCTCCCTGGGAGGGCGGGGGCGTCACGGGGCGATGAGGAAGTGACGCTGGGGCTGAGAATGTGGCACCAGCGCAGCCCCGGCCGCCCTGTGAGGGCGGGTGATGCCGCTGGTCTGCTGGGACGGGTGTGTGTGTGTGTGTGTGTGTGTGTGTGTGTGTGTGTGTGTATGGGTGTGTGTGGTGTGTGTATGGGTGTGTGTATGTATGTGTGTGTGTACAGGTGTGTATGTATGTGTGTATGGGTGTGTGTGGTGTGTATGGGTGTGTGTATGTATGTGTGTATGGGTGTGTGTGTGTGTATGGGTGTGTGTGTGTATATATATGTGTGTGTGTATATATGTGGGTGTGGGTGTGTGTATGTGTGGGTGTGTATGTGTGTGTGTGTGTATGTATGGGTGTGTGTACGGGTGTGTATGTGTGTGTATGTGTGTGTGTGTATACATATGTGGGGGTGTATATATGTGTGTGTATATGTGTGTATATGTGTGTGAGAGTGTGTGTGTATGTGTGTATGGGTGTGTATGGATGTGTGTGTATATGTATGTATGGACGTGTGTATGGGTGTGTGTGTATATGGATGTGTGTACGGGTGTGTATGTGTGTGCATATGTGTGTATGAATGTGTGTATATGTGTGTATGGATGTGTGTGTATATGTGTGTGAGAGAGTGTGTGTGTATGTGTGTACGGGTGTGTGTATATATACATATATGGGTGTGTGTATATATGTGTGTATGGATGTGTGTGTATGAGTGTGTGTGTGTGTATATGTGTGTGGGGTGTGTGTATGTGTGTATATGGATGTGTGTGTATATGTGTGTGTGTGTGTGGTTGTGTGTATGGGTGTGTGTGTGGTATGTGTATGGGTGTGTGTACGGGTGTGTGTATATGCGGGGGGTGTGTATATATGTGTGTATGGGTGTGTGTGTGTGTATGGGTGTGTGTATGGGTGTGTGTACGGGTGTGTGTATATGCGGGGGGTGTGTATATATGTGTGTATGGGTGTGTGTGTGTGTATGGGTGTGTGTATGTGTGTGTACGGGTGTGTGTATATGCGGGGGGTGTGTATATATGTGTGTATGGGTGTGTGTGTGTGTATGGGTGTGTGGGGGTGTGTGTGGTGTGGGGGTGTGTATGGGT